>JZKD02S1757453.1:21280-44243 GCA_000966675.3 Picea glauca | reverse complement strand
GCATACTGACTTACCTCCTTGCATCAAAACTGTTCCCATAGTAGACCCACTTGCATGTGTCTCCACTTCGAAGGGTTTCTACAAGTTAGGCTTGTGAGAACTATTGCTTGATTGATATTTCATTTAAGCTCATCAATTTTTTTTTACTGATTCTTTCCCCACTGGAAACTCTTACTACTGGTTGTTATGGCATGGAGTGGCACAACTACTGTTGAAAATGATTCTATGAAATTCCATAGGTACTATTCTGCCCCAACAAATATCCTAACTTCAGTGGCATTAATAGGAACTGACCACTTCGTAATGGCCTCCATCTTTGTGGGATCTATCTTGAGTTTCCCTCCACCAATCATGTACCCAAAATACACCAATGCATATTGAGGAAACTCATATTTCTTAAGGTTTGTTAGCAACTGATGTTTTTTTAGAGTCTTTAACACCTACATGATATGTGAGATGTGATCCTCCCAAGTGGATCTATAATTAACCAATATGTCATCCAAATAAACTATTACAAATGAATCTAATTAGGGATGCAATACATCATTCACCAATCACATAAATGTAGCTTAAATGTAGTCAGTGCATTACATAAACCAAAAGGTATGACCAACCATTCATACATACTGTTAGCTCCCAAAATGAACCCGTCCCTTTGGTCACATTTTGTGATGGATAGCATGGCTATTGGTAGTTTTCTCAATTCATTTTTGAGTTTTTCTAGCTGCAAAACTTAGGTTTTGGTTTTTTGTCTTAGAAATAAGATGACCCATAAAAGTCTTTTTTTCAAAATTTTCATAATTTGCTTTCAACAGCTAACGTGTGTCCAAAAGATGAGTGTTATCTGGTGAAAGTGGCAACTTTCAACAGCTAAGGAGCGTCTCTCATCGGTCTGTGTGCTGGTGAAAGTGTTGAATTTCAAAATATCCAAAGAATCATTGTCGCGGGTTGTGCGCTGGTGAAAGTGGAGACTTTCCACAGCTACAGAGTAGTTCTTATGGGATCATGCACTGATGAAAGTGATGACTTTCAACAACTAAAAGGGGTTTTCCACAGGATCATGCGCTGGTGAAAGCGGTAAGTATCAACAACTAAGGGACGTTTTCCACGGGCCGTTGGCTGGAGCAAGCGGGAATCACGTGCGTTTTATCCACGTTTCTAAAAGCCAATGATGATACGATCATCCAACGTCATGCAAATCCAAATGATGGGCTGATGAAAGTGGGTAATGATGGAGACTCAGTTTTGCACGTCAAAATAGGATTACGATGCAGATCTTGTTCAGTGACGCATGCTGCACACTCATGGCGTCGAAAATGGTAATTTCGAATCCAGCAACTCAGGAACATAGGTTGTACTGCCGGGTTGACAACATCAAATCAGACCATTGCTTCCATATCACACATTGTTCACGAAGGTTTGTTAAAGTTTCAAATGTTAGAAAACAGAGCCGACTCCTGAGTGCTTTCAATAGTGCAAAACCTCGGCTCGAACAACAGTTGCAGGGGTTGATATACAAAATTGTTGGGGTTTTCAAGCTACAGAATGGCGAGGAGACGCAGTGGTTCTCTACTCAGAAAAGAGCTGGACAACCTATATTTTTTACAGACACATCCCGAAGTCCAAAAACATTTTTCAAATGCAGGGTGTATTGAATTCGTGGAGAGGTTGCAAAATGGTTGCCACCAGTCGACAACAAAAGATTTTGCCAAAACTTTCGATGGGAATAAGGATCGTGTTGGGTCCTTGGAAATCATAGTTGATGAAGCTGCCATTGCTGCAACAACCAGCCTACCAATATCGGGCCAGAGTTGGTTCAAAACCAGTGCCACCAAAAACTTGAATTTCAGAGCTTATTTAAAGGAAGAGTTCAAGCACAACGCATGGAAGAAGGGCATGTCGGTTTCCTATCTAGAAGAGGAGTGGCAGGAGATGTCTAAGGGAATTCAACTCTACATTACCTCAAAGGGAAGGTATTACAAACTCATGATGTATCATTTTAAGCTCTTGGACCATTTCACAGGCAAGACCCTCCTCAATTTACCTTTTTTCCTACATAAGAGTTTAACTAAGGTCTGCAAGAAAATTAGGGCTCAACCCCTAAGCATGAAGAATATTCTGTGCCACTTTGGCCTCATTAAATTGATCATTTTGGAGGAATTAAAACAGCAGGGAAGGAGCTGGCAACATTTTCTATTCTGGGAGGGTTTTGAAACACAGACTCAGCCTGCAAATGAACAGGGGAAAGGTTCAAAAAAATAGTTGACTCCTCAAAGTAGTTCGAGGAAGAGGAGGACCCTTCCAGGACCTCTAGAAGACAGAATCTCTGGAGTGAAGCCCCACAAGTCGAAGAAAAGGTTAAGATTTGAGACCACTACAGAACAACCCACAGAGCAACCTACATAGAAGAGAACCAATATATTAAACTTGCCCTATACAGACTCAGAATCAGAGCAACAAGATCAATGCCCTGTCACCAAGAGCCCTGAGCAGTCAACTGAGTTTGCATAAAACTATGAGACCTTCACTCATACAGAGGAGGGAGAAACATCAAAAGGCTCCAAGTCAAAGAAATCTCAGAAAATAAAGCATCTGAAAGAGGTAATCGCTCAACCAGAGGTTTTTGAACGGGTAATCAAAGAAAGGTATAAGAAGTTGTATGATAACTTCGCTAAAACCAATGCCGCGTTTGAGAGATTGGCTCGAGAAAGTGTTAAAGAGAAGAAAAGAAGGAAAAAACTCACCAAATATTACAATAGTCTATGGTGGCTTGCCAAACGCCTTAAAAGGCAGATAAGAAGATTGAAACAAAAACAAAAGCAAAAATCTCATCCAGATCTGAAGGTACTTGCTCAAGTGGCTGTTAATATGCAAGGTGAGAAATCAGAGACACACTGAGTTTCGATGGAATCACAATTTTGAAGGTGAAAACTCGTTTTGGGCGCAGTCAGGGCTTTCAGCAGCGCAAAGCGATATTTTATGACACATTAGATGGTGAAAGGAAACACTTTCACCAGCTAACCAACGAAATATAAAACGAGTTAGCTATTGAAAGATGGAAAATATTTTTTTTGAAGCCAAGGATAGAACATGTCATTTCTCACAAGTTATGGAGGAGTTCCAAAGTATCAAGGGAATGAAAATTGATTGCAAAGGATTCAACATCATAGATTTGAGAGAATTTTGGAAACCACATGTAAAACAAACTTCCTCAAATATCGACCATGAACGTTGGAGAAATCCAACTGTCAAGACAGGTGTTTTTCCACATAGCATCACATCATAGATTCCAAGAGCTGAAGGATGCAGATGGCGAATTTTTGAGATTGAAGACAATTCGAGTGCTAAGTTTAGTTGTTAAGTCTTTATCTTCAAGCTGTTTAATTAGATTTGAATTGATCTTATTAAATACAGATCCATGTTTTTAGGATCTGTAAAACCGATTGTAAGAGGCTATAAATGCCTATTTTTGATATGAGACTGGGGTTCAAACTGGGAGATATTTGATGCCACTGTATAGACTCTTTTTGCAGAAATAAAGTTTAGTTTCCTTTCATTTTCAATATCAGAATTGTCCATCTCTCATTTTCTGTACTTTGTTTCAGTTTATTTTAGTTCATAAAGACTGTTACCTCTTTATTGACCTCATAGTCTTGAAATTAAAGGATTCCTTGCTGTCTTGTATTAAGCCCTACCTTCACTTGTATTGGCAAAATCTAGAATAATGTTCTCCATCCTATCTTTCAATTATTTGATCTGATTATTGTTTACTGAAAGCACTGTATCTTTAGATGTGTGATGAGTTGTTTCTTACATAAATCATTAAAGACCCCATTGTCCCAAACACATAAAAACCATAATTTCTAAGTTACCAAGCATCCTTAGTCTACAACCCTAAGGAGTTTCTTGGAGTGATAACAAATTGGCGCCGTTGTCGGGGAGACAGAATTCAAGCTCTGCTTTCCTAGGATACGACACAGAGCTGATCTTTGATGATAGACAAAGATTAGACATTTTCAGTTGGTTGTAATCATCTATCTGGCGACTCCACAAGTTCATCCTGGCTCCTAAGAGGATCGGTACTAAGGAGAATCCTCAAGAATCACCAATCACGCTAGTGTCCAATCCAGAATCAATTCTCAGAAAGGGAAAGACCATTCAAGGTCAAACTTCAAGATCAGATACAAAAGGTAATCCTCTTCTCAGTTTTGGAAGATCTACTGCAGAAAAATTTGAGTTCTTTTTAGAGAACACTGATGAAAAAACAGCTGTAAATACTATAGAAGAACAAATTCTTTTTGATCAACAGAAAAATCCTAGTGATGATAAATTGATAGACTACAATTTGATTGAAAAAACATCTAAGACTTTAGAAAGAAGCCACATCTCTTCTTCCCTTGAGTCTTTCCATTCTCAGCAACAAGAAGACCACTTCATTTATACTAGCCTCCTTGCTGTTGAACATCTCCTCCAAGAGCTATCTGCTAAGGGTGAAGAAAATTTAGCTGGGCAGCTTGCAAATTTTTACAGAGCCTCTTATCAGACCTCTTTCCCTTTAGAAGATTCACCTCTTTCGAATTCCTCCAGTGTTGAAGACTTGAAGAAGAAAATAACATTTTCCCCACCTCTGATAGTCATGGCTACACCAACTCCTTTGACTAAGATGAAACAAATCCTAGCTGCTAGGTATGCACCACTCATATTTCCAAACCCAGTAGCAGCCATGCCAATGGGAGACTATCAAAAATATATGCCTAAGTTCACAGGCGAAGGTGATGTGTCTGCTGAAGAACATATTGAGGATTTTTACAGTTATGCAGAGAACCTTAATATTGAACAAGAATATGTGTGGACACGAGTCTTTGTCCAAAGCCTAGATGGACATGCTAGGAAACGGTTCAAAGAACTCCCTGCTGGTTCCATTGCCAGAATCGAGCAGCTGGATGAGACATTTTTGAAACATTGGGGCGACATAAGAGATTTTGTTTACTACATCAAAGAATTCAGAAAATTTGAGGTTCTCTGGACAGGTCCTTTTGTCATAACAGTGGTGCAGCAGAACAATACCTTTGTTCTCCAAACTCTTAGGTGAGGCAGTAGCAGGTGGCCCTTTCAACGGGCGCTTCCTGAAGATCTATTTCTCATAAGGCTTCCTTTGAAGCCCTGTTCTACTTGTACATATTTCTTTTTTAGTTCTGTTTTCTTTATTTCTGTTATTCAAATAACTCCATGCCCAATGGTACTAGCAAACTATTTTTCAGATTTCTGTTTCAAATTGTAATAAGGCTACTGAGTCTAGCTAGGTTCTTGGTCACCTCACAGGGATATGCCCATCCCAGTTGGAGCCAAATGTTAGCTCCCAAAATGAACCCGTCCCTTTGGTCACATTTTGTGATGGATAACATGGATATTGCTAGTTTTCTCAATTCATTTTTGAGTTTTTCTAGCTGCAAAACTTAGGTTTTGTTTTTTTGTCTTAGAAATAAGATGACCCATAAAAGTCTTCTTTTCAAAATTTTCATAATTTGCTTTCAACAGCTAACGTGTGTCCAAAAGATGAGTGTTAGCTGGTGAAAGTGGCAAATTTCAACAACTAAGGAGCGTCTCTCATAGGCCTGTGCACTGGTGAAAGTGTTGGATTTCAAAATATCCAAAGAATCATTGTCACGGGTTGTGCGCTGGTGAAAGTGGAGACTTTCCACAGCTACGGAGCAGTTCTTACGGGATCGTGCGCTGGTGAAAGTGATGACTTTAAACAGCTAAAGGGGGTTTTCCACAGGATCACGCACTGGTGAAAGCGGTAAGTATTAAAAACTAAGGGGCGTTTTCCACGGGCCGTTGGCTGGAGCAAGCGGGAATCACGTGCGTTTTATCCACGTTTCTAAAAGCCAATGATGATACGATCATCCCACATCATGCAAATCCAAATGATGCGCTGATGAAAGTGGGTAATGATGGAGACTCAGTTTTTCACGTCAAAATAGGATTATGATGCAGATCTTGTTCAGTGACACATGCTGCACACTCATGGCACCAGAAATGGTAATTTCGAATCCAGCAACTCAGGTACAGAGGCTGTACTGCCGGGTTGACAACATCAAATCAGACCATTGCTTCCATATCACACATTGTTCATGAAGGTTTGTTAAAGTTTCAAATGTTAGAAAACAGAGCCGACTCCCGAGTGTTTTCAACAGCACAAAACCTCGGCTCGAACAACAGTTGCAGGGGTTGATATACAAAATTGTTGGGGTTTTCAAGCTACAGAATGGCGAGGAGACGCAGTGGTTCTCTACTCAGAAAAGAGCCGAACGACCTATCTTTTTTACAGACACGTCCCGAATTCCAAAAACATTTTTCAAACGCAGGGTGTATTGAATTCGTTGAGAGGTTGCAAAATGGTTGCCACCAGTCTACAACAGAAGATTTTGCCAAAACTTTCGATGGGAATAAGGCTCGTGTTGGGTCCTTGGAAATCATAGTAGATGAAGCTGCCATTGTTGCAGCAACCAACCTACCAAGATCAGGCCAGAGTTGGTTCAAAACCACTGCCACCAAAAACTTGAATTTCAGAGCTTATTTAAAGGAAGAGTTCAAGCACAACACATGGAAGAAGGGCATGCCGGTTTCCTATCTAGAAGAGGAGTGGCATGCGCTGTTTAATGGCATTCAACTCTACATTACCTCAGAGGGAAGGTATGACAAACTCATGATGTATCATTTTAAGCTCCTGGACCATTTCACAGGCAAGACCCTCCTCAATTTACCTTTTTTCCTACATAAGAGTTTAACTAAGGTCTGTAAGAAAATCAGGGCTCAACCCATAAGCATGAAGAATACTTTGTGCCACTTTGGCCTCATTAAATTGATCATTCTGGAGGAATTAAAACAATAGGGAAGGATTTGGCAACATTTTCCATTCTGGGAGGGTTTTGAAACACAGACTCAGCCTGCAAATGAACAGGGGAAAGGTTCAAAAAAACAATTGACTCCTCAAAGTAGTTCGAGGAAGAGGAGGACCCTGCCATGACCTCCAGAAGACAGAATCTCTGGAGTGAAGCCCCACAGGTCGAAGAAAAGGTTAAGCTTTGAGACCACTACAGAACAGCCCACAAAGAAGCCTACAGAGAAGAGAACCAATATATTAAACTTTCCCTATACAGACTCAGAATCAGAGCAACAAGATCAATGCCCTGTCACCAAGAGCCCTGAGCAGTCAAATGAGTTTGCACAAAAATATGAGACCTTCACTCATACAGAGGAAGGAGAAACATCAAAAGGCTCTAAGTCAAAGAAATCTCAGAAAATCAAGCATCTGAAAGAGGTAATCGCTCAGCAAGAGGTTTTGGAATGGGTAATCAAAGAAAGGTATAAGAAGGTGTTTGATAACTTCACTAAAACCAATGCTGCGTTTGAGAGATTGGCTCGGGAAAGTGTTAAAGAGAAGAAAAGAAAGCAAAAACTCACCAAAGATTACCATAGTCTATGGTGGCTTGCCAAACGCCTTAAAAGGCAGATAAGAAGATTGAAACAAAAACAAAAGAAAAAATCTCATCCAGATCTGAAGGTACTTGCTCAAGTGGCTGTTAATATGCAAGGTGAGAAATCAGAGACACACTGAGTTTCGATGGAATTACAATTTTGAAGGTGAAAACTCGTTTTGGGTGCAGTCAGGGCTTTCACCAGCGCAAAGCGATATTTTATGACCCGTTAGCTGGTGAAAGGCAACGCTTTCACCAGCTAACCAACGAAATATAAAACGAGTTAGCTATTGAAAGCTGGAAAATAATTTGTTTGAAGCCAAGGATAGAACAAGTCATTTCTCACAGGTTATGGAGGAGTTCCAGAGTATCAAGGGAATGAAAATTGCTTGCAAAGGATTCGGCATCAGAGATTTGAGAGAATTTTGGAAACCACATGTAAAACAAACTTCCTCAAATATCGACCATGAACGTTGGAGAAATCCAACTGTCAAGACATGTGTTTTGCCACATAGCATCACATCACAGATTCCAGGAGCTGAAGGATGCAGATGGTGAATTTTGGAGATTGAAGACAATTCGAGTGCTAAGTTTAGTTGTTAAGTCTTTATCTTCAAGCTGTTTAATTAGATTTGAATTGCTTTTATTAAATACAGATCCATGTTTTTAGGATCTGTAAAACCGATTGTAAGAGGCTATAAATGCCTATTTTTGATATGAGACTGAGGTTCAAACTAGGAGATATTTGATGCCACTGTATAGACTCTTTTTGCAGAAATAAAGTTCAGTTTCCTTTCGTTTTCAATATCATAATTGTCCATCTCTCATTTTCTGTACTTTGTTTCAGTTTATTTTAGTTCATAAAGACTGTTACCTCTTTATTGACCTCATAGGCTTGAAATTAAAGGATTCCTTGTTGCCTTGTATTAAGCCCTACCTTCACTTCTATTGGCAAAATCAAGAATAGTGTTCTCCATCCTATCTTTCAATTATTTGATCTGATTATTGTTTACTGAAAGCACTGTATCTTTATATGTGTGATGAGTTGTTTCTTACATAAATCATTAAAGACCCCGTTGTCCCAAACACATAAAAACCATAGTTTCTAAGTTACCAAGCATCCTTAGTCTACAACCCTAAGGAGTTTCTTGGAGTGATAACACATACATTGCCTTGTCTTAAGTCTTCGAGGTATTTTGTTCTTTAACACGTACCTAGTGGTATCCCGATTTGAGATCCAACTTGATGAAGTACTTGGAATGATGAAACTGATCTAATAAATAATCGATCTTAGGTAAAGGGTATTGATTCTTGAGTGTAATCTTGTTAAAATATCTATAGTCGATACACATTCCCCAAGTGCCATCCTTCTTGGGTACTATGATGATAGGTGACCCACAAGGTGAAGTGCTTGGTCGAATTACTCCATGCTCCAATAATTGTTGCAATTGTTTCTTCACTTTGTTTGCTTCTAGAATAAACTATCTATACAATCCAATACTTGGTAATGGGGAGTCAGGAAATAATTGTATCTTGTGCTCCACTTCCCTCTTAGGTGGCAACTTCTTAGGCTCATGGAACACTCCTTTGTATGCCTACAACAACTTCTCCAACTATTGTTTATGATCTCTGGTACATCCCTCTAGGAATTCCTATACTCTTATTGATTCTTCTCCTAGTTGATTCTCTCTTACGAAAAACAATACATCTTATTATAACTAATCAACTTTTTGGATTGGTTGGCACTTACAATTGAGGTATTCGACTTTCCTTTGTGTGCATTGATTATATAAGTCTTCCCATCGTTGATTAGGAAGTACTATTTTTCTCTCTACATGAAGATCACATCCCTTGTATACAAGTATGGGCTTCCAAACACTACACCACACTCATCAAGGGGTACCACATCTAATTCCACTTCATAAATAAAATCTACACTTATAGCAAACTTGATAATACACTATCTAGTGAATTTGAACTCTACATACTTATTCACTCATCCCAATGGATATGGGCTTGGATGATAACAAACTCCCAACCCAATTTTGTTGACTAGATCATCTGCTATGAGGTTGGTCTATGAGCCATAATCGAACAAAGCATCTACCTTGATCTTTTCGACTTGGATATTTATATGGAAGAGTTTTGTTATTTGTTTCTCTTCCTTGTTATGGAGGATATTTCAATTCACCTCCTTCTTCATTGAAGTGAAAACAATATTACGATCCAAACCCAAGCTACTCTCTACCTAGTTTCCCAAATCCTTGCCCAATAGGTTCTTCTTCTTGGCATTCTTTTTACGGTTCTTTGGATTCAACTTAGGATGTAGCTTCCAACACTTATCTTTGGTGTGACAATCAATATTGCAATGTTTGTAGTGGTTTTTTGGATCCTTGCATTGATGTGTAGTGACCACTATATTATTGTTTTTTACTTTCCACTTCTTCTTCCCCTTGTTGGAATCATCTTAGTGGTATTTCTATTTAGAACCACTTGGTTGTCCTTTCTTATGGCCCATATTATCTAGATATTTCACTTGTACTCAAGCCTCATAAATGGTCCTTGGTTTGAAGAGAATCACTTGCTTTCAAAAATGATTGTGTAGACCCCCTAGATACTTGAGGAGTATGTTTGGGTTCTTTGGAGAGATACCCAACATGGTCACTATCTTCCTGAATTCAATGGTGTATTCTTGCACACTTTTCCCTTGCATCTACCTAAAGTGACACCAATGAATCCATTATTCCTCTACATACCCAATAAGGTAGAACTAGGACTTGATGAGGTGTTTAAAATCCTCCCACTCAGTTATTGGTGGATGACCCTCTAGCCTAAGTGTCTGTGTCTGGCTTTCCCATGAGGTTAATGCATGACCCTCTAGTTTCAATCGGTCAAATGCAATTTTCTTTTGTTCATATATGTTATGGACACTCAAATACACTTTTAACCGTTGCAACCAATTATTCAACTTAACAAAATCGATCTCACATTGATAGGGTTTGATGTCCACTTTTTCTTCCATTTTAAGTAGAGGTTGTGAAGGAGTTATGGCACTAGAGCTTGGTTTCTCTTTCTCAAACTCTTTTCTTGAATCCTCTTCTGGGTATTCACTATATTCCGATTTCACATTAGATCCAACTTCTGACTTGGAGCCACCAACCTCCCCAAAAGGTCTGAAATTGTTTTCTAGAGCCGCCATGAGGAGGTCCATGTTGTGAGAGATATCAACAACTTGCTCTTCCAACCTTGAAAATATCTCTTCTACTGCATCTTGATGATTGTTATGAATGCAATCATATGCCATGGCTAGGGTTTTATGACTTCCTTCTTAAGCCAATTCTTGAATCCTACAAATTTCCACAAATACCCCCCGAATTTTTCTTTGATATCAATATGATCTATAAACTATCATGGATATTCCACTGGAACAATTAGTCACAACAAATATTGCAATATTCTAAAATATTATATTATGAAAATGATTTCCTTATCATAGGCTTATTGCTCAAATTTATGAAAATAATTGAAATATGAAAATGAAAGAACTTAAAAAATCACACACCATCCACAGAATTGAACACAATATGTATCATGGGAAACCCAATATAGGAGAAAACCCAACTAGAAGGTGAGGCCTATGCTCTTCTCTCTTTTCTTCAGTTATGAAATGCAAGTACAAAGAAAGGGGCACTCACTATGGAGTTGCCTTTGAAACTATGTCCTGAATGGATGCTATAGAATATCCTACCTCCTCTGTTATGCTCTCAAAATACCACTCCTATACACTCTTCTCAACTATGGAACAAGTACAATCCTAAATAATGGAACCCTTTCTCCTCCTAGAGGACCGATATTTAACATAGCCCGATAACCATCTAGGGTTAGGGTTTTTACATCCTCAACCCTCATTTAGTGATAAGGTTTTGGAACTTCTATAATCTTTTTGAAAGTACACATATGGATAGCCCCACATGTGTTAGTAATGGGGGTTGATGTGGCGTCCATGGGTACAATGGTGGTCAACAAGGTAGGTCAACTTGCGGGAGGCATAACTTCCTCATACAAGCTCCAATTGAGGTGATTTACACATTGTTGGAAAGGTCTCGGTGTGTAGAACAACATCAACAGGATGTGATTCCTCAAAATGGCTTGGGAAGGTTCCATACCCAAAATTTCCTGGGACCTTTCACTAAAATGGGCCTTGCAAGCCAATTCCTCCAATTTTCCACTCACAAAGTACCGAGATAGATGAAAAATTATATGGTAATCCAATATAGATCATTGATATATGTGTGGGGTCCAACAATAGTACTCAACCTAATTTCTCATGGATATAACTAAGGAGGCTTGATCATACCCTTGTAGTAGGGATTTTACACCCTACAGGAGCTGATCTCCCTTAGGTTCTTCCTATACCTAAGACATAAATAGAGACATGAACAAAGGATGCTCATAAACTTGATAGTATGTAATAAAACATAATCATACCAATTCTCTATTAATGAATACATGTACTTACATAAAAAATCAAGTAGAGGGAAAAATCCATCATATATTCTATTAATCAAATAAGCAATATCACAACTTACAAATGTAAATTGAAGAGATGTCCATCTTCCAAGCTCCTTTCCCAAGCCTTGCAACCAAATCGCCAGAGTAACCTAGCTAGTTCTTTTCTCCTCCTTCCCATGGGAAATGGATTGGTTCTTATAGGGCTTTAGGGATAAGTCCATATGGTTAGTAGGATAAGATCCTTGAGCTCATAATGGAAGCCTTCTTGAGACTAAACCCTGATAAATCAGTTGAAGGTTTCATCCATCGCAACCAAGTCCAAAAATGGGAGCTTCTAGTCTCGGTCGCGACCTATGCACACAGACAGAGTGACCCGATCATGACTTGGTAGGCTAGAAAGGGCGACCAACCCTTTCAGTCGCAGCCTTAATGAAGGACAAAATAAACTAAAGGGAAATTGGGCTAGAAACTCAGGGAGAAAGTGATGAAATTCGTTGAATTGGGTAGGTGATCTCTAGGAGATGATGTCCCAAGGGTTAGGGGGTTAATAACACTATAACATATGCCCCCTAAAGTGTGAGGTCAGAAGAGGTTATTGATGGATGAAACAATTTACCAATAAAAGTAGTAGAGCTATGGGAAAAGAAGATTGGAGAATAGCATCGCCAATCCTTTAGAAAAAAATCCCCGAGGCAAGAATTCCCATGCTCAGTAAGACAGATGAGAGCATAGTTGCCATAAATACACTATAGATCTATGCATGCCACAAGTGATGGACACAACATAATACACGATGGATCCATCAAGAATCAAGCATGACTCGATCATGGCCATGAAAGTATACACCGTGGATCCATGCAAGACACAAGTGAAATCATAGCCACGAACATGTAAAAATATGGATCCATGTCACATCATAAAAAGCAGAAAGATGACTCAATAACTGAGAAATCGGTGAAGTAATCATGAATATTCTGCATCATAGCTTGGGAAATAATATCATCTAATAGGAGGGTGATCTTTCCCAAGGTCTTTTTCCTTTATCCAAATGGTATGAATCTACAACATGCGAATAAAGGAGATGAAGTTGAGCATGGTAGAAACCGTCTGATTACCAGTCATTAATGCATACCGTTAACAGACATGAGGGAGTCCATCGATGATGATGATGGAACCCAAGATACCTAGTACAATATACAAAGTGTCAATAGAGGAGTTGATGTCGAACACTCGTAGATTCACTCGACATGAGTCAAAGATGTAAACCCACTGTCAAAATTATTTAGTTCATGACAAGGAGATATTGGTCCTAGTCAGTTGCAATATGGTCTCTAATCTGTTGTAGGGATTTTACACCATGTAGGAGTTGACATCCCTTAGGTTCTTCCTATACCGAAGACATAAATAGAGACATGAACAAAAGATGCTCCTAAACTTGATAGTATGTCATAACAGACAATAATATCAATTCTCTATCAATGAATACATGAACTTACATAAACAATCAAGTAGAGGGAAACATCCATCATATCTTCTATTAATAAAATAATAAATATCACAACTTATAGATGTAAACTGAAGAGATGTCCTTCTTCCAATGTCCTTGCAACCAAATCGCCATAGTAAGCTTGTCAATTCTTTCCTCCTCCTCCCCATGGGAAATGGATTGGTTCTTATAGAGATTTAGCAATAAGGCCATATGGTTAGTAGGATAAGAACCTTGAGCTCATAATGGAAGCCTTATCGAGACTAAACCCAAAGAAATTAGTTGAATGTCTCATCCATCACAACCAATTCCAAAAAAGGGAGCTTCTAGGCTGAGTCACGACCTATGCACATAGATAAAGTGATCCAGTCATGACTTGGTAGGATAGAAAGGGTGACCAACCCTTTCAGTCATAGCCTCAATGAAGGACAAAAGTGACCGAAGGGAAATTGGGCTAGAAACTCAGGGAGAAAGTGATGAAAGTGGTTGAATTGGGTAGGTGATATCTAGAAGATGATGTCCCAAGGGTTAGGGGGTTAATAACACTATAACAGATGCCCCGTAAAGTGTGAGGGAAGAAGAGGTGTCTGATGGCCAAAATAATTTACCAATAAAAGTCACAGAGTTGTGGGAAAAGAACCTTGGAGAAGAGCATCGCCAGTCCTGTAGAAAAAAATCCTCGAGGCGGGTATTCCCATGATTGGTAAGACAGATGAGAGCATAGCCACCATAAATACACTGTGGATCTATGCATGATACAAGTGATGGCCAAAACATAATAAACCGTGGATCCATCAATAATAAAACATGACTCTATCATGGCTAGGAAAGTATACACTATGGATCCATGTAAGGCGCAAGTGAAATCATAGCCACAAACAAGCACACATGTGGATCCATGTCACATCATACAAAGCAAGAAGATGACTCAAAAACTAAGAAATTGGTGAAGTGATCATGAATATTCTCCATTGAAGCTTGGGAAATAATATCATCTAACATGAGGGTGATCTTTCCAAAGGTCTTCGTCCTTAATCCAAATGGTATGAATATACAACATGCGAATAAAGGAGCTGAAGTTGAGCATGGTAGAAACCGTCTGATTACCTATCATTAATATATACCATTAACAGACATGAGGGAGTCCATCGATGATGATGATGATGGAACCCAAGATACCTAGTACAATCTACAAAGTGTTAATAGAGGAGTTGACTTTTAAAACTCGTAGATTCACTCGACAAGAGTCAATGATGTAAACCCACTGTCAAAATTATTTAGTTCATGACAAGGAGATCTTGGTCCTATTTGGTCCCAACATGGTCGCCAATCTATTGTAGGTATTTTACACCTTGCAGAAGATGATCTCCATTAGGTTCTTCCTATACCTAAGACAAAAATAAAGACATGAACAAAGGATGCTCCTAAACTTGATAGTATGTCATAACACACAATCACACCAATTCTCTATCAATTAATACATGAACTTACATAAACAATCAAGTATAGGGAAACATCCAACACATCCTCTATTAATAAAATCAACAATATCACAACTTACAGATGTAAACTGAAGATATGTCCTTCTTCCAAGCTCCTTTCCCAAGCCTTGCAACCAAATCGCCAGAGTAACCTTGCTAGTTCTTTCCTCCTCCTTCCCATGGGAAATGGCTTGGTTCTTATATGGCTTTAGGGATAAGGCCATATGGTTAGTAGGATAATATCCTTTAGCTCATAATGGAAGCCTTCTCAAGTCTAAACCCCGAGAAATCAGTTGAAGGTCTCATCCATCAGAACCAAGTTAAAAAATGGGAGCTTCTAGGCTTGGTCACAACCTATGCACACAAACAGAGTGACCCGGTTGCAACCTAGTAGGCTAGAAAGGGCGACCAACCCTTTCGGTCGTAGCCTTAATGAAGGACAAAAACAACCGAAGGGAAATTGGGCTAGAAACTCAGGGAGAAAGTGATTAAAATAGTTGAATTGGGTAGGTGACCTCTAGGAAACGATGTCCCAAGGGTTAGGAGGTTAATAACACTATAAAAACCCTTAGCTTTACTACCCAATTACCTAAGTGATAGAAATTAATCTTCTCGAGTGTTGTTCTCAATTCCACTATAGCATCTAGATTTTTGAGTGGCTTATCTAAAGTTGGTTTTAGGAAACCTATAGGAATTCCAATATACCCAAGGGTACATGGAAGTGAAGCTCCATATACAAGAGTTATCTATTGAGATACTACTCCAAGGGGTACCAAAAAGGATTACAAGGGTTTCCAACCATATGAAACCTCTTATATTTCATGCATTTTTACTTGCTTCCCCTATTTTAGTTTTACCCACCAAACAACATATCATTTTATTATTTATAGAATTTGGAACATGTCTCTAGCCTGGAAAAAAATTGCTCTAAAATAAGTGCTCTGATACCACTTGTGGTGTTCTTTATTAAAAAATTGAAAGAAAAATAGTAGAACCGATAGATATAAACTATATTTACTATTGAAAATACATATTGCAACCACAATAACCAAATAGAAAACCAAAATAGCACCAAAATATTATACCTTTATTATTGGAAGAAATGTTCACTTGCTTCTTCGAGGGGGAAGCCCCAATTGAGAAAATCTCCGATTACAGATAACTTCACAAGACCTGTCATTATGTAGTATTCCCGATATAAAATAATATGCAGAACATAAATATTTTAACTAGAAATGACAGACAAGCAATAATATAATTAGAACAATACCAAAATAATACGAGAATAACACCAAAAAGAGCACTTTGATTACTGATAGCAATGTTCACTTGCCTCTTCAAGGGGGGTAACCTCGAGCAGAGCAGAGCTCTATTAAAATAATATCCAAGACAAGATTTCTCATACCCTCTACTTCTATTTACACTCTATCTATCCAAAAGAACAATCTAGAGAAATATCCTTCTAGAAGCGGAAGCTTCTATTAGGTATTCTTACATTTGACTTATTCTTCCTTATTGCTAGGCCTTATTAATATTAACCTTTATTACATGGAATTATATTATTCTACCTATGTGAGGTGTTAGGGAGGTTAGGTCCCTAACATGCCCTCCCCCTTGAAGTACAACCTTGTCCTCAAGGTTTCAGATGAGGGAATTGTTGTAGAATGGTGGCCGACTCCCAGGTGGCATATTCTAGAGGTGTATCTTTCCATTGGACTAACACTTCTTGGATGGTGCACTGACGGAGATGACGCTCTCTCTGGGACAAGAATGCTTGTGGATGAAACAATATGGAACCTTCTTCATCCAACTCAGGGAGACTAGTTTGAGTTTGGAACTTAGTTCCAACCACCTTCTTTAAGTAGGAAACATGAAAAAAAGGATGAAGCTTCGACTGACTAGGTAGAGCTAACTGATAGGCCACCGATCCCAAACGCTTGAGCACTGTATAAGGACCATAAAATTTGGGCGCAATTTTCTGACAGTGTTGAGCTTTGAGTGAAGTTTGGTTATAAGGTTGTAGTAAAAAAAATACCTGGTCCCCTTCAACAAAATGGCATTCTGAACAACCTTGATCTACTTGTTGCTTCATGCGATTCTGAGCCATGACCAAATTGTCTTTGAGGGAATGAAGAATAGCCTCACAGATTGTAATATTTTTTTCAACCTCCTGAACCTTTGAGACCCGACATATAGGAGAGAAATAATGAGGGATTTTGGCCATAGACTGCTTCAAAAGGAGTCATGCGAGTAACTACATGGGAATATGTGTTGTACCACCATTCATCTAGGGGTAACCATTGAGCCCACCTATTTTTCTGCTTAGATGCAAAACACCTAAAATATTTTTCCAAACGCTTGTTGACAACTTTAGTTTGGCCATCCGTTTGAGGGTGATAGGAAGCACTGAGATGAAATTAGGTGCCTTGTAGCTTGAACAATTCTTACCAAAACTTGTTGGTGAAAGTGGGGTTGCTGTAAGAGAAAATAGAATTAGGCATGCCATGAAGCTTGAAGATATTATCCATGAAGATTTGAGCCAATGTGGCAGCTGTGAATGGGTGGAATACAATATACTACCACCATGATGACTGACTTATTGACCAATTTAGGTAAGACCACAATAAAATCCATAGAAATATCTCACCAAATAACAGGGGGAATCAGAAGTGGTTGGAGTGTGCTTGGAGCTTTGACAATTTATCCCTTGTTGCTTTGACATACCTCAAATTTAGCCACAAATGTGCGAACGTCCTATTTCATACCTTCCCAGAAAAAAGAACGTTTGACCCGTTCATAGGTTTTGGTAAATCCTAAATGCCCGATTGTGGGTGAGGCATGAAGTTCATAAAGCACTGTGGATTTAAGTTGGGATTGCTTGCATAAATACAAATGGCCTTTTTAGTGAAGCTCTTCATTATGCCAAGAGTACCCTGGAGAAACTGAAGAATTGTGTTGCAATTGGTGGAGTAGGCTAGAAATTTTGGGGTCTTGCAACCATTCCCGATGAAAAACTTGGAGCCAATCTGGTACAATGAAGGAGAGGGAGAAAAGGGACCCGTCTTATTCATATTTATGGGAAAGAGCATCGACCACTACATTGTCCTTCCCCTTCTTGTAAATGATATCATAATCATATCCAAATAGCTTGGTCACCCATTTTTGCTGCATCGGTGATGAAATTCTTTGTTCTAGGAAATACTTGAGACTATGATGATCAGTTTTGATTTGGAATCATTGACCCAATAAATAAGTACGCCAGAGATCCACAACATGCATAATAGATACCGTTTCCTTTTCATAAATGGATTTTCCCAAATGTCGCTCAAAAATTTGTTTGCTAGTGAAGGCCAAGGGCTTGCCATCTTACATGAGGACAACTCAAATTCCTTTCCCAAAAGAATCACATTCCAATACGAATACCTTTGTGAAGTATGTGAGGGCTAGGACAGGGGTCGAGAAAATAACATCTTTTAAGTCATGGAAGGCATGATACATAGCTAAAGTCCAAGTGAAAGAATTATTTTTAAGGAGGGAAGTGAGAGGAGCTGCGATCTTTCCATAATCTTGAACAAACTTCCTATAATAGCCCGTTAAATCCAGAAAACCACACAAGCTCTTAAGAGTTTTAGGGCGAGGCCAATCTTGCATAGATTCAATTTTGTTAGGATCCACATGGACACCATCCTTTCCAACAATATGAGCCAAGTATTCCACTGCTAAGGCACCAAAGGCACATTTGGATTGTTTGAGGAAAAGTTGATGTTTGGAGAGTAGATGGAGAACTTGATTCACATGGGAGAGATGGGATGACTAATTTTTACTATAGATGATAATATCATAAAAAAAAACCCTAGACAAAATGATGGAGAAAAGGACGGAAGACATGATTCATAAGACTTTGGAAAGTGGAAGGATCATTACACAATCCAAAGGGAATTACCAAGAATTCATAATGACCCTCATGAGTGCGAAATGAAGTTTTGGGAATGTCTTCTACTTTCATATGGATCTGGTGGTAGCCAGAACATAGATCCAATTTGGTGAAGTATTGAGCACCACTCAATTCATCCAAGAGGTCATGAATGAAAGAAATGTGGAATTTGTCTTTGATTGTGAATCTGTTGAGGGCGCGGAAATCAGGACACATGCGCCAGGTACCTTATTTCTTGAGTACCATGGACACAGGGGAAGAATAAGGGATAGTATTGGGACGGATAACACTGACTTCGAGTAATTCATGAACAATTTTCTCAATTTCATTCTTCTGGGAAAAGGGATGAAGATAAGGCTGAACATTGGGAGGAAGACTACCTGGGATGAGAGGGATGGAATGATCATGGACTCCATGGGAAGGGGGAAGTTCTTGGGGGGTGGTAAAAAATACATGGTGGCGAGAGAGGATAGATTGGAGGTCGAGATGCACAAAAGGTGTCTTAACAACATGAATGGAGTGGAGTTGGGATATAATTCCCGAATGACTTTTTTTGAGGAGATTTTCCATGCGATGGGAACTGATGATCTCAAGGGAACCTGCAGTTATGCCTTGGAACTTATATTGTTGTCCCTCCTGTTGGAATTGCATGGTTAAGTCCTTAAATTCCATGAGAATGGGGCTTAGAGTGTGTAACCATTCAACACCAAGAACAATGTCACAAACACCCATGTCTATAGAAAACATATGGGATTTCAGTTGATACTGACCAATTTGGAGTTGCACATTTTCACATTGTCCCCCACATTTCATGGAACCACCGTTGGCAATCATGATTTGAAAATTATTGATGGCAGAGATGTAACGATTGACTTCATGGGCAATGTAATGATGAATAAAGTTATGGGTGCTACCACTGTCCACAAGGATGATGAATTTGCTATTTTTGATGTAACCAATTAATTTGAGAGTCTGGGGAGCAGAGAATCTAGTGAGGGCATTAAGTGAAATCACTGGGTCAATATCTGGTGGGTCATAGGGTGGGGTGAGGTCAGAAGGTGGTGGTAGTTCCTCTACAGGTGGAACAACAACATATTCTTCAGAAAGATCCTCAATCACAACCATAAAAATCTTTTTTTCCTTTCACTTGTGCCCAAGAAAATATTTGTCATCACAATTATAACAAAGACCCTTTAGTTGACGTTCAACCATTTTATACATGGTTAATTTACGGATCTCGAGGGGAGTTATAGGAGGGGAAAAATGGGTGGGTTTAGGGTGAGGAGGAAAGGAGGGTTTGCAGGTCTGAGAAGACACAATTTGTTGGGCTTCCTTGGCTCGTTGAGTAGCTTCCAACCAAGTCTAGGGGCGTGCCATGAGAACATGGGGACGAATTTCATCTTTGAGGCCAGTGATAAAGCATTCCCTAAAGAAGGCATATGACATGCCCTCTGTTATGAAATCCAAGTTCTCAAATGTGGCAATAAAGTCTTCCACTGTCCCAAACTGCTTTAGCTTGGTCAAATGACCTAAATGGTGGGTGTCAGAGTCAAAGCGGTCATAAAGTTTGGCCACAAACTATGTCCAAGCAAGATACCCTTGGCATGCCTTTTTTCGCCACTGCCACCATTTCCATCGTTCTAGATCCAAATGTAGGAAACCATAACGAATATTGGCTAAATCATCAGTTATGCCATGCAAAGAGAAATAATGTTCCATTTGGGTGACCTAGCCTATAGGATCTGATCCGTCATATTTGTTCACCTCAATTCTAGGAGGGCGGAGGTCTCGGGAAAAGTAGGTAGTATGAGGGCCTTGGTAATGGGAAGAGTCACAATCATCCTAATAAGATGGTTGTTCAGAAGAGGAAGGATTCTAGGAATGTCCCAGGAAGTTTTCTTTGAGGTCTTTGATGTAGGAACATTGTTCTTAGAGGTTTTTGATATGGGAACATTGGTCCTTGAGGATCTCAATAGTTGAAATGATGGAGCTAATTTTGGTAGTGAGATGCTTGATGTCGTCCTTGTGCTGGTGGTTTTCAACAATTAAGGCATTGAGTTCTTGTGCTCATGTGGTAGTCATTTGGACAAAGGAGCAGGAAAATGGTATAGGGGAAACAAAAGGGGTCTGGAGGGGTGGGTGGGACCACAGAGAAAAAAGGGTGTCAAATGATAGGTACCACCACGATCAAGGAGAAAAGGGGGATCCAAAGCGATAGGAGCCAAATAAGGGTGTTGGAGATGGGTCGAGTCCACACAAAAAAAATTGTGTTAAAAATGAGAGGTATCACTGGAATCAGGGCGAAGAGAGGAACCCAGTGGGATACTCTGGCCTAAATAATACTGCAGTGATGAAATTCCCAAATTCTTAATAGGAAGAAATGTGCAGTAATTTCGCAACTAGAATGTAGAAGGCACAATTGCACGTAAATAGATCTTGTCCGTTCTGTTTTTTGTTTCTGTCCCCAGGGGTAGGATATTCAAGGTTTTTACAGACAATGGTTTTCCCTGAGATATAACTCTATGATATACGTGAGGGGTCCAACAATAATACTCGACCCAATATCTTAGGGCACCAACTAAGGAGGCTAGATTGTGCCCTTAGCCATACTACTCGACTACCCAGGTACTAGAGAGTATCTTCTTGAGCGTTGTTCTCGATGACATTATAGAAGTCAGGTGACTGATCGATTTATCTATGGAGGGCTTAAGGAGATCTAGGTTGATTCATATACAGGTGTTGTCTGATGCGCTACCACTCGAATGGGTACCAATAGGGGTTACAAGGGTGTCCAATAGATGTGCGCTTAGGTACCACTTGTATTTCCTACGTGTATGACTCCTCGACTGCGGGTTTATGTGCATGACAAATCTCTGTAGCTTTAAGATGCCAGAATACGTCTCTACCCTAAAAAAATTTAACCCACAATTTTCTGCCAAGGAAGTTGCTCTAATACCACTTGTAGTATTCCCGATATAAAATAATATGCAAAACATAAATACTTTAACTAGAAATGGCAGAGAAACAATAATATAATTAGAACAATACCATAATAATACCGAAATAACACCAGAAAGAGCACTTTGATTACTGATAGCAATGTTCACTTGCCTCTTCTAGGGGGAAGCCTCCAGTAGAGAAAATCTCTATTACAATAATATCCAAGACAATATTTCTCATACCCTCTACTTCTATTTATACTCTATTTATCCAAAAGAACAATCTAGAGGAAGATCCTTCTAGAATCAGAAGCTTCTATTAGGTCTTCTTAAATTTGACTTATTCTTCCTTATTGCTAGGCCTTATTAATATTAGCCCTTATGACATGGAATTATATTATTCTACCTACGCGAGGGGTTAGGGAGTTTAGGTCCCTAACACATTACATTGCTTCTACATCTTTATATAATACTTTCTACCTCCTAGGACATTCCAGAGAAGGAACTTTCTAGTATGTAGAACCGTCTAGTAAGTCTTCTTTCATTTATTTATTTCACACTACTACATGGGTCTTATTTACTCGATACAACATCCATACATATAAATACATAACAATATATCTATCTACTGAGGGGGTTAGGGAGGTTAGGACCTTAACAAAGGGAGGAATCGCAGAAGGCGGGGAAGGTTTTGAAAAACTAGGATCAAGATCTCCTTGTCACGAACTAAAGAATTTTGTTTAGGTCTTGGCTATGAAGGGTGCAACGATGTTTCTTTGAAGGGTAACTCTTTTCTCTATGAAGGAGGAGAAGGGTGCAATGATATTTGTGTCGATTTTTTCTCGTTTGTTCCACCATCATCAACGATTAAACCTAATAATCTTTAGAGACTTTTCCATAACAAAAGAAAGCATTTAGCTAGAGGGATTAGTTCTAGTCTTTTAGAGTCCCGCTCAAAGGGATTTAGTTTAAGAGGTAATGGGACAAGTAATTTCATTACCTTGTTAGATTTTTTCAAGGTAAGACCAAGCTATCCACATTTACAACTAAGGGTTTGGAATTGAGTATTGGTACAAATCACCTAGGTCACTAGTTCAACACAAAACCTTTCCATTAGTTAGTTGTTGAGG
>JZKD02S1757453.1:0-11098 GCA_000966675.3 Picea glauca | reverse complement strand
TATATATAACACGGTTTATATGAGATTAGACACAACTATTTGTCGAGTGTGATTTTTTCTAGCCACCTCTTACCTTAGCTTTCCTTTAATTTACTGGAGGAAAAACAAATATTGGTTTTTATCTATTGAACAATAATCAAAACATCCAAGTGTTTGGGGGTTTTACCTTATTAGATCAATCTATTTGTACTTGAATATATTTTGTCCAACAAGTTTGTCCGTAGAACAAGTTTGTCCATAGAATATTGAGCTTATTTTCTAGATTCTTTGAGACATCTATGATCCCTTTATGAATCTAGGAATCCAGACACAACTTTCCATTTTATATCCCCGAGATCTATCTTAATAGATCCATCTATTTTTAGATGAATCTATTTTACAGTGAGTTTATCTAGATTTTATTAAAACATATCCATTTGCAAAAATTATATATACAAAGATCGAGATATTGAAATTATATCTCTAGGGGATATTTAGCGATGGATTTATTGACCTACCACTTGACATGACAATATGCCATTGAAGCAAATCAAGCATGCATTCCCCAACTAAGACATGAAGTAGATATAGTTTCTTTTACCTATCCACATCTCTTTTTTTAATTTTAGTTTTACTTGCAATAATTACTGATATGCCATCCATTATAGCATTAAAACTAAAACTCCCAACGTGGATACACATGGAAGGCCTAGAAAAATGACCTTAGACTCTTTATGTGAATACATGGAGTAGGGAAGCAAGAGAAGATAAATTCCAATTGACATAATGTGTGTGTGTGTGCATGCGCACATGATCCAGAATGGATCATTATATTGTTTTTTCATCTATCTCTATCCTTTTTGAGTGGAAAAAATTGGAAAGATTCAACTTGAAGGGCCATTTTAGTGGCAGGTCCTAGTTTAGAAAATTGGGCTCTGGAACCTTTTGGATCCATTTTGAGGCATTAAACGACATTTTTTGGAAATTATGGTGTCTATAACTTATTCCCACCCCCTTAATGGTGTTCTACACTCCGAGACCTTTCCAACAATGCATATCGTGTGTCAATCAGAGCTCGTATGCAAAAGTTATGCCTCCCACAAGTTGACCTATTGTGTTGACCACCATGGTACAAGAGGATGCCACATCAACCCCCATTACTCACGCATATGGGGCTAGCCACGTATGTAATTTCAAGAAGATTTTAGAAGGTCCAAAACCTATCACAATTGAGGGTTGAGGAAGTAAAAAACCTACCCCTAGATGGCTATCGGGCTATGTTAAATATCATACCACTAGGAGGAGAAGAGGTTCCATTCTTTTTCATTGTATCTTGTTCCATAACTCAGAAAAACATATGAGAGTGGTATTCTATGAGAATAAAAGAAGAGGAGAGATCATGTAGTATCCATACAGGCCATAGGTCAAAGGAAACTCCACAGAGAGTGCCTCTTTCTTTATACTTGCATCATTTCTGCACCAGAGAAAAGAGAGTAGAGAAGCCTCACCTTCTAGCTTGGTTTTCTCCCATATTGGGTTTCCTAGTTCATATCTTATGTTAATTTGTGGATGATGTGAATGTATTTTATTGTTCTCTATTTTCCACATTTTATCTATTTCATGCATAAGCAGAAAATCAATAACTAAATATACTAGAGATCTAAAGGAAAATTAACCTTAATAGTAAAGATTTAAATATTTTATTAGATATGTTCTGATGAACTAATCGAGTGGAATATCCACGACAGTTTACTGATCACATTGGTATCAGAGACATTTTTTCTTTAGGGTATTTTTGGGAAGTTGGATGATCCAAGAATTGGCTTAAAGAGAAGTCACAAAAACCCTATCCACGACGGATGAGTCTGTTCATGATAACCCTCAAGATCCAGCATGAGAGAGATTTGAGCAGTTGGAAGTGAAAGTTATCGACATTGGTCGCAATATGAACCTCCTCATGGTGGCTCTAGAAAGAAAGCCAGGACCATTCAAAGATGATGGAGGATCTAACTCAGAGATTAGATCAGAGGGTAAATCGAGAGATCATGAAGACTCAGGAAAGGAGTCATAGAAATAATATGAGAAAGAGAAATTGAGTTCGAGTTTCATTGACCCTTCATAATGACTATTCAATATGGAAGCAAAAGTGGAAATAAATCCATACCAAGGGTGGATCGATGCATTATAACTAAATCACTAGTTGCAACAACTAGAAGTTTATTGTCCCTGAGGTGTAGGACAGTCGGTGACGAAGTGTGTTGTTAAGCCACTCCGTGATGTTAAAGTCACTAGTTTGAAACCCGTGGGGACAAAACATCCATCCATGTTAAGGGTTGGTGTGGCTCAGGACGGGTGCGATCCCCAGGTGATTTTGACGGCTTAGATGCCCCTAAGTCGGGGTTTCTTAGCCATAGGTTAGTCCCACATGTCACGGACAAACTAACAAACAAAAAAAACAACAACTAGAAGTTTATTTTAGCGTTCACCATATAGATGAAGGGTACAAGATTTCATTTGCTCTATTGAAGTTAGAGGGACATGATTTAACCTAGTGGGAGAGCCACACTGAAAC
The DNA here is from genome assembly GCA_000966675.3 of Picea glauca. Lineage (NCBI taxonomy): Eukaryota > Viridiplantae > Streptophyta > Pinopsida > Pinales > Pinaceae > Picea > Picea glauca. Next base: position 8,547 of record JZKD02S1757453.1, on the reverse strand, counting down.
AATTAGGCTGGAGTGATCCACCAGTAAATATGTGGGAGGACTTCAAAACCCTTATAAAGTCCCAATTATACCCTATTAGGTATGTATAGGAGCAATGGATCTGGTGGCTCTACTTCATGAAGATTAGGGGAAAAGTGTACATGAGTACATCACCAAGTTCAGAAAGATGGCCATCATGTTGGGTATCTCTCCCAAGAACTAGATGTACTCCTCAAGTCTCTGGGGGGTTTACATAGTCATCTACAGAAGCAGGTGATGCTCTTCAAGCCAAGGATAGTGGATGAGGCGTGTGTACAGGCACAATACCTGGAAAACATAGGCCAAAAGAAAGGGAAACCAAGTGGTTCAAAGTAGAAAGAGCATCAAGAAGCTTCCAAGGAGGGGAATAAAAAGTGGAAAGGGGAAAAAGATAAGAATACAATAACCAGTACACATCAGAGTAAAGATCCTAACAACCAATGCAATAATTGAAACATTGATGATCACACCGAGGAAAAATGTTGGAAACTACATCCAGTGCTAAACCTGAAGAACCACAAGGACATAAAGAAAAAGAACCTTCTAGCCACAAATTCGAGTAATCAAGTTGAAAGTAGCTCGGATGTGGATGAAATGATTGTCTACACATATGTGCAGAAGGAGGTGAATCTTAGTAGCCTTCATCACTAGGAAGAGAAGGAGATGACCAAGCTCTTCCACATCAAGATTCAGGTCAAGAAGACTAAGATAGATGCTCTGTTTGACTCTAGTTCAAAAGCTAATCTCATAGCAGCGGATCTGGTAAAAAATATTGCATTAGAGGTTCACAATCATCCTAGCCCCTATCCATTGGGTTGGGTAAACAAGGATAAAAATATAAAGGTAATGAAACAATGTAAGATTAAATTTGTTGTAAGTGATGATTCTATTGATGAAGTGGAATTGGACATAGTACACATTGATGTATGTGGAGTAGTGTTTGGAAGCCCCTACATGTATACGAAGGACACAATATTCATGTGGAGAGCCAACCAATACCAAATGATCAAGGATGGGAGGCCCTACATCATTAATGCATATAAAGGAAAGTCAAAGATATCACTGGTAAGTGCCAACCAAGCCAAGAAGTTGATTAGTCCTAGTAAGAAATATGTTTTGATTTTCTTAAGAGAAAATCGGTCTGATGACGAGTCAATGAGAATGAAGGAATCCCTAGAGGGGTGTACTAAAGAGAAGAAACATCAGTTGGGGAGTTTATATAGGAATACAGAGGAGTTTTCAAGGAGCCTAAAGGGATACCACCAAAGAGGTATGTGGAGCACAAAATATAGTTATTTCCAGACTCCCCATTTCTAAATATTGGGCTATATAGACAGTCCATTCTAGAAGCGAATGAAGTGAAGAAGCAGTTGCAACAGTTGTTGGAGCAGGGTGTGATTTGACCAAGTACCTCACCTTGTGGGTCACCCATCATAATTGTACCCAAGAAGGATGGGACTTGGAGAATGTGTATCGATTACATGGCATTGAACAAGATTACACTGAAGAATCGATACCCTCTTCCAAGGATCAATGATATATTGGACCAACTGTAGCACGCCAAGTACTTCACTAAGTTGGATTTTGAATTAGGATATCACTAGGTATGAGTCAAATAAGAGGATACCACCTTCAAGATAAGACAAGGTTTGTATGAGTGGTTGGTTATGCCATTTTATTTATGCAACGCAACGGCTACATTTATGAGACTAATGAATGATGTTTTACGCCCTTATTTAGATTCATTTGTTATTGTTTATTTGGATGATATACTTTTTATTGCACTACCTGGGAGGAGAACATATCACATCTTATGCAGGTGTTAGAGACTCTGAAAAAACACCAACTGCTGGACAGTCTCAAGAAATGTGGGTTTTCTCAACAACATTTGGTGTATTTGGAGTATGTGATCGGTGGAGGGGAGCTCAAGATAGATCCCACAAAGATGGAGACCATCATGAAATGTCCAGTTCCTACAAATGTCACTGCAGTTAGGAGTTTTGTTGGGGAATCACAATACTTGTGGAAGTTTATAGCTTCATTTTCAGTGGTAGCTGCACCACTCCACACCATAACAACGAATGGTAAGAGTTTCTATTGGGGGAAGAATCAACAGAAGGCCTTTGATGAGATGAAAATAAATATCAATCAAGCACCAGTGCTTGCACTACCAAACTTGCAGAAGCCCTTCGAAGTGGAGACATATGCAAGTGGGTATGACATGGGAGCAATACTAATGCAGGGAGGAAGGCTCGTCTGCTATCATTCTGAAGTATTTCATGGGGATATTATCATATAAACTACCCACGACAAGCATGTCTATGCCTTGGTACAAGTTGTCAAGAACTGAAAGCACTATCTGATGGGAAAGGAGACCATCATCCACACAGATCACCAACCACTACAATATTTGCAGGCCCAAAGTAAGCTACAGTAGACAAAGCAATACAAGTGGATGGGGTTTTTACAACAATTTCATCTAGTCATTAGGTATAATAAGGGTAGCACAAATAAGTTGACATCCATGCTTTCATGGCCACCCACATCCAATATTACATCTTTGGGAAATTTGATGCACATGGAGCCTTTTACCCATGATGCATACACATAATATGGGGACTTCAAAGAGGTGTTTCAGTAGCTACATATCCAAATTCATATAGAAAAATGTGATAGCAAGGTTGACTAGCATTTCTTGAATGGTTTACTCTACAAGCTTGACAAGTTCTTTGTCCCTAAAGGAGAATGACTGTAGCTTATTAGAGAGGATCACACCTCCAAGGTTGCAGGATATTTGGTGTTGGGAAGACAATTGCCAATTTACATAGGTATGTGTATTGGCCCAAAATGCAAGAAGATGTAGCACGATATATTACAGGATGTATACTTTGTTGTACCAACAAACCCAACAATAGAAATAAAGGTCTATACCATCCATTACCTATACCCACTTGACCTTGGGAAATCATTTCCATGGAGTTTGTGGGAGGTTTACCAACCACACAGAAGGGACATGAATATTTATTTGTGGTAGTTGGCAAGTTCAAAAAAATGTGCATTCTCATGCCTTGTAAAAACACCATCAAGGGACATGAAGCAACAAACTTTTTCTTTGAATAGGTTTGGGTGCACTTTGGGATACCAAGGAACATCATCTCAGATAGGGATACCATATTTCTCAGTGCATTTTGGATTACATTGTGGGAGAATATGGACTCTAAGTTGAATAGGTCTACAACATTCCATCCATAGACATATGGGGAGACATAAGTAGTAAACAAGACTTTGGTGCATCTTTTGAGGGGTTACAATCAAAAGAATCCAAAGACTTGGGATGAAAATATGATCTATATATAACACTCTTATAACATAGCATTCCACACTTCTACTGGTAAGTCACCTTTTGAAACTTTCTTTGGGTATTTTTCACCTTCACCCTTAGATGTTATATATGGACATCAAGGAGGAGTGATGGAGGACCTCACATGAGATGCATTAAAAGAAGAAAAATTTGTCGAGCAGATTAGGCAGATCCATTTGCAAGTACAAGAGACACCGAAGAAATCACAAGAAAAGTACAAGGCTTGACATGACCAACATATAATAGAGAGAACATTTAGAGTGGGAGATAGAGTATGGTTACAACTAAATAAGGAAAGGCTACAGGGTCCTGGTAAGAAGATCAAGGATCTGAAGTATGGTCCTTTTGAGGTATTATAAAAGGTGGGATAATTCCTACAGACTTAATCTACCCCCATACATACACATTTACTCAGTAGTGAATGTGGAGAATATCAAACTCTATGAGACCTCCATGTTGGATCAATAGAAAGAGTTGGTCCTACCTTCCATAGAGGATTTAACACCATATGTTTAGCCAGAGTTGGTAGAAGACACCATTTTACAGAAGAGGTCTAGAACTACAAGATAGGGGCAACATGACCTTTGGTAGATTGGGTTGAAGGTGTTTATGTTTTGTAGCAGTGAGAGGTATTCCCTCCTGTATAAATTTTATTAGAGATGAAGATTCCAAGAAGTCAAAGGAATATTATTGAATAGTTGAAGAATACCCCAGAAGAGAAGTCGACCTCAGAGGAAAATAATAAAGTGAAAATAGAATTCCCAGGAAGAGAAATCGGCCCTAGTAAAGTGAATTGAAGACTATAAATAAAGGGAGACACCTTGCCATTTGATGCACACTCACACAACTCTCTCACTCAAGAAAAGAAGGCACAAGTCTGAGTAAAGGAAGAAGACTCAACTACTGCAGTTTCTAGGGTTTCTATATTGGGAAGTTTGCTGGAAGAGGCCGAGTACTCTAGCACTCTCACTAGGGTTGCTACACATCATATTTTAGGGTTTTGCTTAGTTTTCTACCTTCTCTAGGGTTTGAAAAGAAGAAGAGATAATTACTTGTTATCAGGGTTTCTTTATTGTTGGTTTTTCTCTTGTGAATCATGGTTGTATTGTGTTACCAGAAATCTCAAGGAAAGTTGGCTGGGTTTTTCCCTGAGTTTGGGGTTTTCCCAGGATAAATATTTGTGTCCTCTTGAGCTTGTCTATCTGATTCTATATCTTGCTTATATTTCCAGTATATAGTTGTTGAATGTTAAAATAAGATCAAAGTACTTTGGTAAATCTATTGCTACTAACAATTTAAGAAAATCTAACATGGGATCAGAGCATGAGGGTTGAAGCCATATTTGACCTAGCGTAAGACACCAGCAAGAAAAAAACATTTTTAGTCGTTGGGGTTTTTCTAGTGCTAGCATTGAGGAGAAAATTGTAATGGGAAACTTGCCTAACCCTAGCACATGTCCTAAAACCCTAGCGTTAACTTTTTAAGAAGGTTTAAATTTTGGAATTTTCAGGCCTAGGGTTTCTACAAGCGAAAATGATTACCAGTCTGAGAGTTGAAGATAGGTTGGATGGAGCAGACAATTTGATATCATGGAAGCATAAAATACTTCTCATTCTAGAAGAGAATTATCTCTTGGATCATGTCAAGCAAGTTCTCCCAAAACCAGAAGAGGTAGAGGCCAAGGAAAGAAATAAGAAAAATGAGATCAAGGCCAAGAGGATCTTGACAGATTCAATCAAGGACCACTTGATTCCTAATGTATCACAATTGAAGACACCATAAGGAGATGTTTGATGCCTTAACCTGACTATATGAAATAAAGAATACAAGCATGAAGCTAACCCTAAAGCATAAACTCATAAATGTGATGATGAACAAGTTAGATTCAATTTATACCTACTTCATGAGGATTTCCCAGATCAAGGATCAACTAGCAGCTATTGGAGATTCAATGGATGATGCAGAGATTGTGACTACAACTTTAAATGACTTTCCTTCTTTTTGGGATGCATTTGTTCAAGAAATTTGTGCAAGAAGGAAATTGCCTAAATTTGACAAGCTATGGACAAAATCTGTCCAAGAAGAATCAAGATTGACATCCGAGATGCATAAGACTAATGAAGAAGAAAACCAAGCTCTTGTTGCTCATGTAAAGAAAAGGAAAGAAAGAAGAAACAACAATCCAAAGAAAAATATAAGATCAGTTCCATATCACAAGAAGGATGTATCTAATATTAGATGTTTCAACTGTAAGAAGTTGGGTCACTTTTCTTACCAGTGTTATCAAGGGAAAGGAAAGAGAAAACATCATGAACATGCAACAGATATGGAGGAGTCTACATATCGGAAGAAGACAAGGGAAACAAAAGATGAAGAGTATGTATTTATCTTAGCTTTCACATGTACCATCACTCAAGGAAGTGATATTTGGCTAGTGGACAATGGTGCTTCCAAGCACATGATTGGGTCTCAAAATTCTCTCACAAATTTGAAATAAAAGAGTTCATCCCTTTAGGTGGAACTTGGAGATGATTCCAAACATGCAGTAAAAGGAGTAGGAGAAGCCTCCTACCAACTTGATTTAGGTAACTCTATTTCAATAAAGGATGTATTTCTTGTACAAGGTTTAAAGACGAATATTCTCTCTATCTCTTCTTTAGAAGATCGAGGCTTCAACGTAGCTTTTGTTGATGGCCAAGTCCTTCTATGACCTAATGGTTCAAGTATATATTCAACTACTATGATTGGTGTCCGAGAGGGAGGATTGTATAAATTAAAGGGATACCCATCACAAGCCCTTGTACACAACAGTGTTAGCTCTGGTGAGCTATGGCACCAAAGACTTGCTCACCTCAACTACAAAGCCTTGCTATTTTTGAGAAAGATGGTTATAGGTCTACCAGATATGTAGGTGAAGCATGATGGAGTATGCAAAGGATGTGCACTTGGTAAGAATTCCAAGGGAAGTTTTCCAAGAAGTGGCAATAGATCCAAAGGGATATTGGACATTATAAATTCAGATGTATGCAGACAAATGACAATACTATATCTAGGTAAATTTTTATATAATGACCATTTTATTGATGATTTCTAACGTAAAACATGGATCTATTTCTTGAAAGAAAAATATGAAGTTTTCAATAAGTTTCAAGAATTCAAGGCTTAGTAGAAAATCTCTTTGGAAGCAAGATTAAAGTTTTGAGTTCAGATAATGGAGGCGAATACACCTCAAATGAGTTCAAGTATTTTTGTAGAGAAGCAGGGATTAAGAGGGAGTTGACAACTCCTGACAACCCCCAACATAATGGGGTTGCAGAGAGAAATAACATATCAATTGTAGAAGCAACTAAAGCAATTATCCATGAATATAACTAACCCAAGCATCTATGGGAAGAAGCATCTAGTACAACTATATATGTCCATAATAGAATTCATCCTAAGATATTGGGAAACAAGACACCATAAGAATTATTCACCGGAAAGAAACTAGAAGTTAGCCACTTAAAGATATTTGGCTACCTAGTGTACATACACATTCCCAAGGAAAAGAGAACGAATCTAGATCCTTCGGAAAATAAGGGCACCTTTGTTGGATATAGTGAGACTTCCAAGGATTATAGAATATACATCCCCAGACAGAGACATATTGAGATTAGCAGGGATGTCACCTTTGATGAAGAAGCAACCTTCCATAAATCTAGAGAGTCTCACATTGATGAGGGCAGAGAGGAGAAAGAGGCTCCAAAGGATGCACTGATGATTGAATCTGCTCTAGAAGAACATATCCCACAAGACCATAATGAGATATTAGAGCTATAGATAGCTATATATCCACCCAAAGAGCTTGTAATTACCAATAAGAGACCAACATGGCTCCGAAACACTTTGCAGGAAGAAAAAAACACACAACTCCCAGTGGCTCCTTCAGAGCAAGCAAGATACCACACAAGTTTTTCGGCTATGTGGTACTAATGAGTAAGATCATTGATTCAAAATCTTCCACTTATGAGGAATATGCAAAGAAACAAGTGTGGAAGGATGCTATGATGGAAGAGTACCAATCCATCATGAAGAATGATGCGTGGGAAGTGGTTCCAAGACTGAAAGGGAAGTAAATAGTGACTTCCAAGTGAATCTACAAGATCAAGCATACTGCAGATGGAAACATAGAGAAGTAAAAAGATAGATTTTTGGCTATAGGATTCTCCCAAAAACAGGGAGAATATTATGACGAGACATCTGCTCCAGTAGCTAGGTACACTTCTATTAGATCTATTATTTCTATTGCTTCTGTTATGGGCTGTAAATTACACCAGATGGATGTAAAGACTGCTTTATTGAATGGTGTAATTGAATAATAAGTGTATATAGAGACGATCCATGTGGATATCAATGTCCACCCACCTTTTCCAACTAGCTCAAAACAAATTTCTGGCAATTTTGGCAATTTACTATTTTTAGCAGTTTTTAACTTCTTGGGCCAATTTGAGGGCCTAAATGACGTTTTTTCACGACCAAGCACATCAATGATATCCTAAGGATCTAATTGAGCCCCCTAAATGAATCTCCTCACCAATACCTTTCCAACGAGCTACCGTGCACCCTAACGAAGATTGTATGCAAAAGTTACGACCCCGAGAAGCTAATGTACTAACTTACCCCAACAAGGCCCACATGAATTTTGGCGCTTCATCTCCTAGGGTTAGGTTTTTGGATGTCTATCGTTTTGGAATTCATATTTATTGTAAAAAGGCCTTCATAGCCTCATTTTACTTATCTTCTTGCGAATGAGTGTAGCCGTCACATCTCTTCTCAGAGATAAGCTCACTATTCTAGCAAGCTTGTTTTCAGTCTTCATTTTACAGTTTTCAGCATATTTCTTATTTAATAAAAGTCAAATTTTACTTTATCTCTGTTATTGTTCATTGTGTCTCCGTATTAAAATTATAAATCTATGGTTTCATTTCATTCCGCTCATAAATCCGGATCAAGAGCATCCACAAGTTTTTGTAATCTATGGGAAGGAGTCCCATGTTTGTAAATTGAAGAATGATTTGTACGAGCTTAAACATGCACCCAGGGCATGGTATTCTAGAATAGCCAGTTATTTGATGATCTTGGGTTTTACCAAGAGTGATGCATATCCCAACCTTTACTACAAGGTTGGA
>JZKD02S1757442.1:100367-110896 GCA_000966675.3 Picea glauca | reverse complement strand
AGTCCAAAGAAATATGGAGGTTGGAGAATGTGTACTGATTCAAGAGAAATTAATAAGATAACCATCAGGTATAGATTTCCATTGCCGAGGATGGATGATATGATGGATTGTTTAAGTGGAGCCAAATTTTTTTCGAAGATTGACCTGAAAAGTGGATATCACCAGATTCGTATGAGGGAAGGTGATGAATGGAAAAAAACCTTCAAAACCAACGAAGTGTTGTATGAATGGCTTGTTATTTCGTTTGGCTTAACAAATGCGCCAAGTAGCTTTATGAGATGATGAACAAAGTTCTGAGGGAGTTCATCGAGAAATTTGTCATCGTGTATCTAGATGACATACTGATTTTCAGTAAAACAAAGACATAACATTTGAAACACTCGGCTATTGTGATGAAGAGATTACAACAGGAGAAGCTGTTGATAAACATGAAGAAATCCTTGTTCATGAAAATAGAGCTCATTTACTTGGGATTTGTTATTTCTGCAGATAGATTAAGGATGGATCCGGATAAGGTCGAAGTGATCAAGAATTGGCCATCACCGAAGAACATATTTGAGGTGAGAAGTTTTCACGGGTTAGCTAGTTTATACTAGAAGTTCATCAGAAATTTCAGTGGAATTAGTGCAGAAATGATGGATACAGTGAAGAAAATACATAAATATTTTCACTAGACAGAAGAGGCTGAGAAAAGTTTTAATCTATTGAAGAGGAAGATCACAAAACAACCAATTCTGGTGTTGCCAAATTTCCAGAAGACATTCCAAGTGAAATGCGATGCAAGTGGATTTGCAATAGGGGCAGTCTTGAGTCAAGAAGATAGGACAATAGCATACTTCAGTGAGAAGATGAATGAAGCGAAAGTGAGATACTCCACTTATGATAAGGAGTTCTATGCTATTGTACATGCTTTAAAGAAATGGAGGCATTACTTAATTCCTAAAGAGTTTGTCTTATACAGTGACAATCATGCACTACAGTTTGTGACTCATCAGGAAAAGTTGAATCAAAGACATGTCAAATGGGTTCAATATATGCAAAATTTCACTTTTGTGATTAAACATATTTCTGGAACTGCTAACAAAGTTGTTGATGCTTTGAGCAGGAAGTGTTTGTTGTTGCAGGAGTTCAGAGTCAAAACATTGGGTTTTGATGATATCAGGAACATGCATGCAAATGATCATGATTTTAAAGAGATGTATGAAGCAGCTGAGAATCCAATTCTCAGGGACCGAAGCCAGTGGATAGAGTATATGATCGAGGAAGGATTATTGTTCAGAGGTAATCAACTGTGCATTTCGAAATGCTCCATGAGGGAGAATTTGCTGAAGGAAAAACATAGTGGAGGATTGGTTGGGCATTTCAATCACGAAAAAACATTCGCGAAGCTGAATGAGTCATATTTTTTGTTGGGAATGCGAGTATATGTCAAGAGATTCATGGACAAATGAAAAATTTTCGAGCATTCGAAGGGAAGGAAACAAAATGCAGGATTTTATCAACCATTGCACATACCTAAGAGGCCGTGGGATGCGATTAGCATGGATTTTGTATTGGGGTTGCCAAGAACACAAAGAGGTGTTGATTCAATCTTTGTGTTGGTGGATAGATTTTATAAAATGGTACAATTCATCCCATGTCAGAAAACCAATGATGCAACTCATATTGCGAGCCTGTTTTTCAAAGAGGTCATTCGACTTCACGAGTTGCCGAGGATTATAGTTTCAGATCGAGACACCAAATTCATAGGGAATTTTTGGAGGACCTTATGGAATAAGTTGGGAACTAACTTGGCATTTAGTTCCTCTTATCATCCTTAGACGGATGGACAGACAAAAGTGGTCAACAGAAGTCTGGGAGACTTGCTGAGAAGCTTGGTGACAGAACAACACAGCGAGTGGGATAACATATTACCACAGGCAAAATTTTCTTATAATGATTCAGTTAATAGAAGCATAGGGAAAAGTCCATTTTGGGTTGTTTATGGCATGAAGCCAAGAGGAATTTCTAAGTTGATAAATTCAGAACATATTGCGACTAGGAGCGCTAGTGCAAAAGAATTCGCAGAGGCAATGAAAGAACTTCACAGCCAGGTAAAGCAGCGATTGCTAGAATCAAGCCAGTAGTATAAACGCAGAGCAGATCAACACAAGAGATAACTTCAGTTCGAGGTTGGTGATATGGTTCTGGCACATTTGAGGAAGGAAAGGTTCCTGAGAGGAACATATAACAAACTGAAGATGAAAAAAATCAGACGATGTAGGATCTTGAAGAAAATTGGGGCAAATGCTTATGAGATTGAATTACCCGATGGGATCGGAATTTCTCTGATATTCAATGTCTCATATTTGTACCCATAAAAAGCTGAGGAAGTAGGAACAAGTGATGAAAAATTAGAGGTTCAGTGGAAAAAGAAGATGCCAGTTGCAGAGAAGCCACAGATGGAACGCATACTGGATAAAAAAATTGGCAAGAAGACCAGAAGAAAACAATACTTTGAATACTTAGTCAAGTGGAAGGGACATCCAATTGAATATTCCAGCTGGGAGACCGAAGCAGAGATACAAAAGCATGGAAAGACCGTGTAGGAGCTCATGGACAGGAGCCCATGAAATTTTTCAAGCGAGGGAGTATGATGCAGGAGCATCTCCCACATCAAGCGAGCCAACATGGAAGACGATGGACAGTTGGAAAGCGCCAGCCCAAAATTTTTTGAAATTCCCTTGGAATGATGCGCCATATTAAATGAAGTCATTTAAGAAGAGATGTACTTGTGTAATGAAATCGAACCTTTAGCAGTTCGGTCTCATCCTTAGTAGGTAGAAGGCATTTATAGTAGTTAATGCAGGTAGATAGAATATAATTCTAGATTAGACAGCTTTAGAGCACAAGGGGGAAACGAGATATAGACACCCTCATTATGGATTGTAACATTATTGAAGCATGAATAAAGAAGAGCGCATAGGGAGAGAAGAAAAGAGCTGTGTAGTAGACTCCATGTACAAAAGTTCTGAATTTATATAAAGAAAGTTGTGATTCAGACTCATGGTGTTCACATATTCTCTATGTATGCATCTTTGAATGTTATGTTCATGAATGGTTTCTTCGTTCTATCATGCAGTTGCTTTTATGCTATGTATGAATGTTTTCTTGTTGAATGTTTGAAATCTGAGAGAGGAAGTGTAAGGAGAATGAGTTTCAATTGTTTCTCTATCTGAGCAAGATTCCTGCAAGGAGTGCAGTGGAAGTGTCTGCAAGGAGTGCGTCGACAAGAATTCAGGGTTGCGTCTCTGAAGCTCAGATAGTTTTACTTTTGTTCTCATTTCTCCATAAGTGCAGTGGGGCATAGGAGCCGTGCAAGGAGTGCCCAGGCCAAGTGAAGATCATGGTTGTGAACCTGAGTAAGACGTCGAGGGACTACTGCTGCAGGGGTGCGCAGGGTCGAAAGGATTCAACCCTTGGAGGTGGTTGAATGTCTGCCGCAAGGAGTGCATGCAAGAATCCTCTTTGAGGCTCGAAGTTGTGAGAAGCTCAAGAGGGGTAAGGATTTTGAAAACATTGAGGAGCATCAGAAGTTTGTAGCACAAGAAGATAAGTCCAAGGAAGAGTCCTTGGTTTCCTTCGTAGAAATCATCAAAGGGAAGGAACCAACGGTCAAAAATATACGAGAGGATTAGCAAAATATCGCCAACCGTAAGATCTACTAGAGGAGTGAGGAGGATATGGTAGCGTGTGGAGTTCACCAGAGGATAACGTGAGCCATTGGATCCTTGCCCAGTCACCCTTCGGTCGTTGGATTAGACGAGAGTTGCACAAGGGTTAATTCTGTGAACGGGAGGAGGAGAGTTATGACGAGAGGTGTGGCCATTAGAATTTTGGCATTCATGAAATCGGGAATCACGAGGACGAGTGATTAGGAATTTTTAGAGTGAGAATCCCAGAATCAATCTGATCCATCCATCTTGAGGAAACAGGTGGCAATCATCGAGAGCCCATCGACATTTCGACGACCGGGGTTTTAATTTGAAAAAGAACTTGTGTCATTAGGGCATCGAAAGTCTCTAAATCCCTAGGTTGAATCAATACTGCCCACCTTGAGGGGACACGTGGCAAAGATCTAAGATCTCGAGAAAAGTCTCGAAGGGGAAGACTCCATCGAAGTTTCAGGATTTGACAAATTGGAGGTTCTGTGAGCAAGAGATTGGGAAAATCCGTGTTGGAAACCCGAGGGTCAATCTAAACCATCCATCCACTTGGGACGTGTGTCAGAAATCCGAAGAAAGTTAGGGATTGGAATTTCATGAGTCTTGGGGACAAGGGGGACTTGCATTTTGAAATTGTGAATTCTGATTCTCCGAAAGGAGGAGAGCTCCGTGTGGGACCCTACTGATGTCATCTCGGCATAACGAGGCATAGAGGATTTACATAGTGAAAACCACAAAGTAGCGAGGACAATCCATCCTATAGGACGCGTGGTGACAATTGCGATCATCGAGAAATTTCTTGAAAGGAAAGGTTATCAATCAGGAAGTCGAGAATCGAGAAATCGAGGATTTCGTGCACAAGGGGTTTAGTGCATTTTGACATTTGAAACCCCGAACCCTGATAGAAGGTATGACTACGGTCATATAAATGTAGGTCACATGAATAGGCGCATAGTCAGGAGGGGCTAAAGCACAAAGGGATCATATTGGGAAAGCGGAGATCGGGAAACCGGGAACCAAAGGGTCGTGACATCGGGATTTTGAAAACCCCGAAACCCGATAGTGACTTTTTGTTGTGAACAGAGAAGGGACCAGGCCTAAAGACTGTAAGGTGCTGAAAAAGACCTGTGGGTCAGATTTAAACAAAGATTCTAGGGGAGAGTAGAAGGAGCCACTCTGGCTCAAGGGTGAACTTTGAACGATCCTTAAAGACCAGGAGGTCAACGCAGAGGTATTTTGCCGAGAAAAGGGGTGAGGGTTGCGTCATAAATGGAACGATGAGATGGTAAAATGGAATAGTGGTAATGAATATGAGGTGAAAGAGCTCCCCCCACCCAAATGAATCGATTGCATGCCCTCATGCAACTTAGTATAGGTCATGGAAAGAAAGAGATCATGGCGAGGAAATTTTCCAAAATATTCAAGTCGACATATAATAAATTGTGTGATTAAAGCTTAGAAAAGAACATACCTCCACTTAGCCAAAAAGTAGATGTAGTTGTTGCAGCCGCTGGATCAGGAAAATGTGACTAGTGCTGTAGCTGCAATTGCTTAGCAAAGAATATCAGGAAGGTGTCACTGCTGCAAGATCAGGAAAATGGAACTGCTAATGTTGTTTTTGTTGTAATTGGATCATGGTAAAGGAAGGAATCTGAAATTTTACTACTGAATCACGAGAGATTTGGAAGGCAGAGAATATGGAACTCTCATAGATCTGAAATCAAAATGCTGCAACTGCTGAGGGGATCATGAAAAAGTGTATAGTCTTCATTTGCTACAAAATTGATGGTACAATTCTCATCATGTGAATGAATGTGTTGATGTCGAGCATGAAGAAAAATCATTGGATTACCGGCCATTGATGAATTCCATTAACCAATGCGAGACAAGCTCACCAGTGATGTTAATGAGTGTCAAGGTACCCGAGTACATCTTGCGAAGTGAAAATAGATGGGTTGATGTCGAGACACTTGCAAGATCTAACGATCAAGGGACATTTATGTATTCCCATGATTGCTAGCGAGAGAACTTGCCATTAAGGCATGCAAGCCTCTAGATACTCAAAATGAACTCTAGTCTATATCCCAGATAATGTGTTGAGGTCGATGGGGCAAGACTATTGAAAGGTGGGCCTTAAGGAATCTCACATCAGTTAATGCGAGTTTATAAAAAGATTGGTAGGACTATAGATGTAAAGATCTCAGTAGCAACAGAGTTTATGGCAAGGAAATGTAATCATGGAAAGGAGCTTGTTTTATTTAGAAGGCAAAAATTGAAAGGAAAAAGAAGGCAAAAAGATAAAGGAATGTATGCAACTCAAAAAAATAGGCATGTGTGAAGTCATGAAAGTTAAGGTAATGGAATATGGCTTCAACACCACAATGACTAATCAACTTTGAAGGAGAAATGGAATAGTGTCACAACATGAAATTTGGAAAAATGCGAAAATAATAGTGTATCAGCATGGTCCCTTTGTAACAACAAACATCAAGATGCGCAAAAAGTTTTTGTGTAATAGAAAAATGTTGTTATGTATCAGCGAAATGTTTTTGTGTAACAGCAAAAATATTTATGTGTAACAATGAAAATATTTATGTGTAACAACAAACTGTTTCTGTGTAACAACTCCTTCAAGATGTCTATCACATGTTTTCTTTGAAGAATTTTGTGATTCCTGAAAATCACTGCAGCATGGCATACGATTGGCTGTGAACCCAAAAATCTTAGTAAAAATTCTTGCATGAAAACTTTTACTGTTGTACTCGTGGTTCGTCATTGATCGTGAAGAATCGAGCAACTCAAAGAAATAAACTGTGTTTTTATTTGATTGTTGTAACAATGACTCAAAGAAAAATAACTCAGGAATTTTTAGAATGTCCATTTGCAAATTTTGATTTTTATAATGTTTTTGTGTGTTTCCATGTTTTTATAATTTTTTTATTCTTTAATTGAAATCAAGTTTTGTATTATTCTCAAAAATAAAAAACAAAGAATCCAAATGAATACCGTGATTGTGCTTGTATAACCATTTTTTCCTTTGTTGACTAGAAAAATACACCAGAGTTTTGCAAACCATTACTTTATACAATAGTAACTGTAATGTTATTAGTGTGAATCTAACACTCCGATAAGAACTCGTATAATGCAACAACAAATTCAACATATGCATCACAAGGATCTGTGGGTTTAGCAATTATTTCAACGACTCTTTATAAACTGCAAGCACTGTGTTCTAGATTTTCCATGTTCATCAAACATCCTGAAGTAAGAGCATGCAATCAAAAGGGAATTAAAAAGTAATAGAAATAGAATCGACCCAAAGAGAGCATGAAAAATATAGTTACCTGGACCTGAGCAAGAGTTTGACTATGTATCTGCCACACTGAAAAACCGACCATCCCGAAATATGGCTCTGTCGTGTTTAGAAAAACAAAAACTGCTCTCAAACCAAGCAAAATTTTTAAAAACTGCTTGCGATTCAAATAAATAAGACCATTCTGCACAAAACCCGTGTGCTGGATTTTTGAATTTTTTCACAGTTTGCTCCAAAATTGCACCCGAAAATGACTGTCTGCAAATGGCCATCAAGTGACAGATAGTTTCAATTTGAGCATTAGAATTGCGTGTCGTTACTTTCTCAGTGAAAGAGAAGATCAATATTTAATTTTGGAGGTGGTTTATATCTAGATGGAACAGTTGGCTTCTTGTTGGAAAAATATCCAGCTGAGTAGATTAATCGATTGCTTTAACTTGGAAAACCTCATCACTAATTTTTTGTATTGATTTCCAGGATTGCAAATGGCCAAAACAAGATTATATGGATCTTAGATATTGTAACAAAAAAAATTTAACCTAAGAATTTTCAACTAAACCCGTAAATCCAGTTGGAGACACACTTTTGGATTAGATCAATTCAAAATTTATCATAGAATAATCATTACGAGGCCAAAATGTTGGGTGAAGTTACAACAAACATACCCAACAAACTATATTCTCCTGCAGACAAGGAAAATGGTTGAGTTCAATCTTCCCTAAAATATATGCAGTCAAAACATTTTATCAGATGTGATTCCCTCCACGGTGTATTTTCAATAAATGGTTATGTAACAACCAGTTAGAACTGTTAGTCTAGTCGTGCATGCATGAATCTTAGGGATACAATTTTATTGTTGCGGTCCTCCTTGATTGTTCTATTCTGTCATGGCTCAAGCCTCCGACCGTAATTAATTGCACCAAATCTTCAAATCAAATTGCACTCTTAGATCACGTGCCATGTGGAGAAGAGTTTGTTATTAACTTGAATTCTTCTTCTTGGAGGGTGTCGTATTCAAACAGTTCAAAACAAAGCGGTTTTTTTTCTCACGCAGTCTGCAAAATGGAGCTCCGAAGAACCCTGAATTTCTACCAAATGGTTGTGAAATCCATAAAACTGCTCACGATTTACCTAATTAACTCTGTTCCTAAGAAAACCATTGTTTTATTTTTTTCTAATTCGCCTCAGTTTGCTCAGAAAATGCATTTTAAAATCATGTGTTTTAACAGTTACGCATTTCAAGCAATTATGATTTATGGCAATTTCAAAGACTAGGCGATAGACCATGGCTATTGCAGGTGTGGCCTGGGTAGTGAAACTTCAATCAAAATTTCCAGAGATAGTTCGAACCAAAAAAAATTTCAGTAATAGTGTAGGGCGAAGGAGAAAAACAGGCCGAAGGATAAATTCACTCTTAAGATTTCTCGTCTTAGTAATGCATTCTCAATGCAATAGTTTTGGGCCATCATATTATTAATACTCATGTCATGTCCATTTTATTTTTTTCGTTTTGTTGTAGGTTTTAGCATGGATAGAAAACACAATTCAACCAAAGTTTCAACATGATACAGACAATTGAAGTTTCCCTATAACAATGACTGTCTCAGCGTGCAAAAATAAAAATAAAAAAATTCACTATTGCAGTATGTAAAATTTCGTTGTATTAGCTTGTTGTAATAGCATGAAATTTTTTTGTTGTATCAGTATGTTATAACAACATGTTGTAACAACATAATTTTTTTTTTCTGTATCAGCATGCTGTAACAATGAAAATTTTTGCTGTATTTTATTCGTCTACAATTTTTTTTTCCTTACTATGTTTATTTGTAGGTCAAAGGATGGACGCAAAGACATTCATTCTTGAAATAAAAATCATTTCTATTTTCTGATCCTCGTGATCCCACAAAGCGCAGAGGAGAGCATACTTATTCTAGGTAAAACAAAAACTGAAAATTAAAACTTACCTACTCTATGCTAAATGGAATTAGAAATTAGTTACGTGTAGGCAAATTTCCAGTGGAGCCATGCACACAATAGTAACAACAATATGTTTAGTGGTAATTTTTCAAATGAATAATGGAAATATTCGAGAGTGAATGAATCTAGTTGTTTTGACTGCAAAATTTCTAAATAAAAATAAAAAAATGGAGCTAATAAAGTACTTACCTGGAACCATTGCTCGATAATTCTTTCATATGCACGTTTTTCCTCACTCGGATCTTGCTGCAACTCCTCATTGTCCTCCTCAAGTTCCTCAAATGTTGTTTCCTCGTTCGTTTCTGGAGGATCATTTAAGCTTGTGGCTGCTGTCAAGATCTCCTCTTCTTGAGAAGAATAAATCTCAGTTTTTTCCAAGATCTAAGTGAGTTGTTCCAAGATGACACTCATGGTTAAATCATATTGCATAAGGGGTTCTTACAGCACCCAAATCAAAATAAAAAAAACTAAAAATCATACTTGCTGAAACACATGAAAACCTCTTCATAGTTGCAAAAATCAAGCACAATTGCTGAAATTGAAATTCACACTCTAGTTACGCTTGCAAGAAAATCAAACTAAACTTCAATCCATCGTGCTTCCCCGACAACGATGCATAAATGTTAGGTAGAAATATTGTCGTTTAATTCCGTTGTAGTACTTGCCCAACTATTTAATTTGTCAATCCGAGGTTCATACGCTTATGAAGCACACACACTATATATGCACGAATGAAGTCGAAATAATCTAATCTAATTTATTGAAATGAAATTAATCTAGGAAACCATTGAAAGACTAACTATGAAAGCAGTAAATTAATCTAGGAAAGAAATACAACATGTGAAGAGTTGAATGGAAAAAGACATATGTGAGCTCACACAATACATCAATCGCAAATTATATTACAAAAGTCAAATGACAAAGCATGAAAGAATAACAAAGCTAAGAATCCCCTTCTCCTAATTACAAGACCAAATTATGAATTACATGATCTCTAACTCTTCAAGCTAATCTCTTATGAATAACATGATCCTCCTCATGAAGAGAGAACACTCTCTTATATACATGAGAGTCTTGAAGAGTGTCATAATTATAGATCCACTATTCTCTCAACCATTCTCAACTACTTTCCTATTATTAGAAGATATGATCCCTTCAAATCCTCCACACATCTCTCACATATCTTAGATAAGATATGCCATCCAAATCTTCCATGATCTTCTCCTTTGAATATGATTGAATATGAAATTCGAATTTGAGGCTAGGTGGTAATATTTGACTTTGCTAAAATCTTCACCTATGCCTGCACACATCATCAAACTCATTCAAGCTTGATATATAATGAAAATATGTTATTTTTCTAATATTTAATCACAAATTAACTTATAATACTAAAATGAATAAAATGGAAAATAATAAAGAGAAACCCAAGTATCATTATGGAAATGGTATGATGGAAGGTTAATGGGACGATGAAATGTAAGGAATGGTGAAGGAAAAAGAGGATATAAATGTGACATTTCTGAGGCCCAACA
>JZKD02S1757442.1:61966-72285 GCA_000966675.3 Picea glauca | reverse complement strand
GTCACTTTACTTTATCATTTAAATAATGATTTCTTCTTTTAGGTCACTTTGACTTCTTTGACCTTGGGGGCTTCAAGCCTTCATGTGGGGGTCCTTCATATTCATAAGGCCATAAATATCAAACCTTGAGGCATTATGTGGCATTCCACATACCACCAAAAATGCCATGACATGCACTATCCATCTAGGATAGTTTCACCAACACTTTCCTTGATATTCATCTCGTTATTCCACATACAAGCATGGGTCCTCCAACCATTCTTCTAGGATAACTCAATCTGCAAAGCGTCTTCCCGTGAGGACTTTCACCATAAGGGGACCATTTTGGAGTTCATCCATTTGTGCACCTTATCAATCATGATAAGACAATAATGAGTCATCTATACATTTTTCCAACAATGCATCATGTACCAATGAAAGCACATCGATCCATCTTCATCATGTATCAATGAAAACTCTTTGATCCATCTTCATCTATGCATTCTCATCAAGGACAATACATATTATATTACATCAATCATCAATCAATCAATCCTTTGACATCAATCAATCACTTGACATCAATCAATCAAACCATTGGCATCAATGACAACATGATCCAACAACCATACCATAACATTTCCATTGTCATTGCCAATGCCAATTCATACCATACCATACCATACAATTGTCAATGCATACCATGCAAGGAAATGGAAAGGCAATGCAAACAATACCAATGCATACCTTACCATAGCATACCATTGCCAATGTGTACCATACCATTTTCATTACCATTATCAATGCCAATTCTCAAGGTACCATACCATACCATTGGCAATGCATATCATTTTCATTTACAATGCATAACATTGGTAATGCATACCATACCATACCATACCATTGACATTTCCAATGCATACTATACAAGGAAATGGAAAGGCAATGCATACCATACCAAACCATACCATTTAATGTATACCATACCATATCATACCATTTCCAATGCATATCATACCATTTCCAATGCATACCATACCATTTCCATTTCCATTGCCAATTCCAATGCATGTGGTACCATACCATACCACTACCAATGCATACCATACAATGGCAATGCAATGCATACCCTTGCCATTTCCAATGCATATAATTTCCATTGGCAATGCATACCATACCATACCATACCACACCACATCATACCATTGCCAATGCATGTCGTACAAGGAAATGAAAAGGAAATGCATATCATACCAGTGAATACCATTTCCAATACCAATGAATACCATACCATTTCCAATGCATACCATACAAGGAAATGGAAACATAGTTCATATCATACCAATGTATATCATTTCCATTGCCAATGCATACCATTTCCATTGCAAACCTTTGTTATTGCCAATTAAAATCATACCATTTACATTTCCATTTCCAATGTCAATGCATACCATACCACACAATACCATACCATTGCCAATGCATACCATACAATGGAAAAACAATGCATACCATTTCCATTACCAATGCATACATTGTCATTTCTTATGCATACCATACAATAACATTGGCAATTCATACCATACAATGAAATGGAAAGGAAATGCATATCATTTCCATTTCCATTTCCAATGCATACCATACCATAGCATACCATACCATTTCCATTGTAATTGCAAATTCCATACCATACCATACCATTCCCAATGCATACAATATAAGAGAAAGGCAATTCATACCATTTCCACTGCCAATGCATACCATTTCCATTGTCAATGCATACAATTTCCATTACTATTTCCAATGCATACCATACCATACCATACCATTGACAATTCATACCATGCCATTTCCAATGCATACCATACCAAACCATTGCTTGATGTATTGAATATTCTAGGGTTTTTATGTGTCATCTTTCATTTAAGGAAACATTGGTTATCTAAACCCTAGTTTATGCTTGCATTTTCATCTGCCTTTCAATCAATGATTACTTTTATTAAGGATTTTTATATTTATCATGTTGTAACTTAGTTAATATGATTTATTGTCTTGGGGAGGGATGGAAATGTCATGGAAAGACATTGGAAAGTTATATTTATTGTTATATAGGTTGAAATCGGAAACTACATGACAAGGCATGAGAAGCTACATGAAAATGGCACAGAATGGATTGGCTCAACAAGGCATGTAAATGACATGGCCTATAAATGACATGGCAATGGAATGGCATGCCATGGCATGTCTTGGCAAGGCATACCATTGGCATGGAAATTCTATGATATGGAAAGGCATGGAAATGGCATGACATGAAATGTCTTGGAAAGGCATGGAAATGGCATGGAATGGAAAGGTTTGACAATGACATAGAAATGGCAATGGAATTGTATGGAATGACTTGGAAAGGAATGAAAATGGAATGACAATGGCATGGCATGGCAATTACATGGAATCAACAAGTTTTTGGGATTGGGTCTGGGAGGGTCCTTTGTCTCCTTGTCTTCTCTAACCCAAAAATCAGGTAGAATTGTGCAATAAAATCTCATAGATAGTGAAGGGAAAAGAATAATGGTTTCAAGTCTTCTTGGAGGAATTTTGGTAGCATATCATTACTTTCTATAGTGTGTCATGAAATGTAACCTCAAGGTGGAAAATGATACTCATTCTAAGATCTAGTTTCCATGTGAACTCTCTTGTTCTATTGATCAAAATGAATAAGTTTAGTGGAAATCATGGACAACTGAATAAATGTTATTAATAATTGATGGGTTTAACAAAATTTACATATACCCACTACACAATCTAAACAAACATGTCCATTAATGAGTCCTTGACTATTCGTTTTGGCATTTATGAAGGGTTACACATAATTAAAATGATTTTATATATGTCATGCATAGAAAGAGGGGAATAATTTGTGTGCCCTAGAAAATAACATTGAACTTAAATTTTTAAGTGGTTTACAATTATGTAGAAGATAAACGAAAACAATTTTGATTATAATAAATTATTGTAATATGTCATTTTTAAGGTCACAATATTTTCAAGTGACCACTATTTCAGTGTAAATTGTCATTGGATTTAGATGGAGATAATTCAAGAGGTAGTCCATATTGTTGGTTGTGAGTTAGAATATGGATATCCACAACATTCATGGAAATAATTTAGAAGGAATGATCTATCAATGATATAGATATACATGGTTGATTAGCAAGGAATGCTACTTGAGAACCATTAATTTCTTATGCATTTAACACTTAGAAATATTTTCCACCATAAAATATTCCTTAATACGCAATGAAAATATTTATAATCACTTTAGAAAAAAATCAACGGATTAATACACATAAAATTCATACACTTTGGAATTCAAACACTTTGAAATTCATATATTCATCAACATCAAACGTAGAAACAATGAGAATCATAAAAAAAATGTCATGAAATGTATGTGTGTGTGTGTGTGTGTGTGTGTGTATACTGAACATCATCTAAATTTTACATTTTTTACAAAATGGAAACTCGCACCCAATATACAATGCGACAACAAGTTTCCTAACATAAACAACATCTATATCCTTGTATAACTACAAAAAGGCAGTAGTTGGTCAATCATTGACCATTGCAATGCTTGCCACCCTCAGGGGCATCATGGAAATCTATATTTCTTCTTGTGTTCGAGGATGCACCTCAAGAGGTTCTAGGCCTCGATGTGTGTCGACGCTCTAGAGACTGCGTAAAGAATAAAAAATGTTATAAGTTTTTTTCATCAATGAATTAATAGACATACAAATTGATACTTTCTAATTTAACCTAAGACAACTCACTACATATGAAATTGTCAATCATGAGGGTGTTTCCCTCCTCCTCAACCCCAATCTTTGTGAAATTGCACCCTCCATCAATTACAAGGATCAAGTCAAGAAAATTAAACAAATATGCATAAAACGAAATTCATGAAACATATAAAATTATCATCAATGAATTATATCATTGTGAATATCTCAAGCATCGATGGAGATTCACTGACATATGGAGCACTAGGTTGTACAACCTGCTCCAAGACAACCTTTGTTATGACAATCTCTGTCGATGGGTCCAAAACTGATGGTGGGGGTGGGGGGTAGATAGGTGGGTTGAGATGGACTCTCACAGGATGTACAAGTGATTCCAACACCCTAGACATGGATAAAGGAATCCCATAAGCAACGTCTAGGTGCCCAGGGGGTAGAATACTACTATACCTAGAAAATACATCAGTGGCCTACATACATATGAATATATATGAACTATTGGTACCAAATATTCAAATTCAAAAATATAAACACAAACAATTTGAGAATTATATGATATTTAAATTTACACATGATACTAGTGATGTTGGTGACTTGTCCATTCCAAATGGACAATCCTCGACATCGCTTAGTGCCCAATTCTATAGAAACAAGATACCATATAAAAAATTTGAGGATGTCATAAAATAAAGAAATGATTATGCTGAATCTATCAAATGTGACACATACATGTGTCTATGATGCACCCAATGAACATGCCTCCTCTACTATTGCATATGTGGTGGGGCTAGGAAATGATGCATCCATAGGTGTAGAGGGTCTGTTGTTGGGATGAAACAACTACAAAACAAAATACAATCAAATATCTATATAAATACACAAAATACAAAATAAATATATAATAATGAAGAACATAGAGAGGGTTAAGATACTAAAGTCCTCAATGAAGCTATGTTGTCCAATGGGCTCTGTAGGCCCATAACATGTCTTCCCGCAGCTCGAGTATCTATTAGGTTCACATGGGCAACTATTATTTCCATGTGCCTTCTCCTCACTATACTCTTCTTTACATGTTGATTCTCCAACTCATCTATCAATTTCACTAGGAGGCACCTCCTGCCGAGATAGTTTAACAAAGATTTTGTGTTGCACTAGGCTACGAGTCAATGAGGAGATGGATAGTTGTACTTGTTTCAAGTTGTCTGGAATAGGAGGATGTTGGGTAGGAACATCTACTGGGGATGGGGACCTAACTTAGAGTCATGCCTGACATGCTCGCAGTCCTATGTAGACCCTTGACCCACCCCATGGAAGTCACCAATGTCAAAGTAGTTGACATGCTTACCTATAATAAACATAGGCCTTAATTTTCTCTCCAAAAAATATAAGGGAATCTCTATGTTATTGCAGGGAGTTTTATCAAAACCCATGTACCACCTATTTTTGGTTTTGACTCCTCTATACTATATGAGTTTGTTGACCTAGGGTTTATGTCTATTCGAGTTTCCAGCAAAGCCTCTAAAACTATCGCCCCTCCTAGTACACCAGAAGGAAACATAGCACACAAAATTCATTGCACAGTCTCACCTGAGATAGATTTAATGGATGGCTATAAAACTCAACAGTTTACAGCCTAGGATTGAGTGTGAGATATTAGAACTGAATATTGAACCATTTATTATGACTTGTAAATACAATATATTGTTATCGACGAATAAGCAGGAAATATAATAACTCATTCATTCAACATAATAATAATTGTTGAAGACAATAAAGATATGCATGCATTTATCACATAACACAAATGTTACCGTGGTTCACCCCCTCCCGGGCTATCTCCACAAAGATTTGGCACTCAACTCTTTTATTATAGTATTTCTGCATCTATAGAGTTGTGCGCTTACAACTCTTCTCGGTTGGGTAAGATTTATATGAGGCAGACTAGATCGCACCAGGATCCCCAACCTAGGATCTAACCCCCAATATATATCCTCCTTCTTCCTCTCTAGCTCAACAACTTATACAAAATAGATCATACAACACAATATTACATATCACATTGACTCATGCATAACTAAAACAACAAAAAAAATAATCCAAAGCAACCCTTATGATACCTAAGTATCTATATTTATACATTTCTATCTCTTTATCCGTTTAACCCTACCATCGTTAGGTCTTCCTCACATGCATTTTGTTTTTCTTCCTTCCAGCTATCGCTTTCCTTATGCATGCTTTCTTTCCCAAAAACACCTTACTTTTCTGCTTCATCCTGCTTCCAACAGGCCCCCAACATTGACATGTGGCTCATCCTAAGCCACATAACCTTTCTGTTCTTTCTCAATATCCTTGGTGATCATATGGAGATTTTCCTTGAGCTTTGTTTCCTGTGTTTGTGCCTACGCAGTATTCTCCTTGAGTATGTCCACTATTTGGACTGCAATTTTGTTGTTGATCAATTCTGCACATTCTTCCTGGGTCTATGCTATATGTGCCTTGGCTTCCTCTGTGTGTGCCAGGACTTATGCTACCCATTCTTGCAAGGGTTCCATTTGATCCTTCCAATCTTGTTTTTATGTTTGCGTAGTAGTTAACTATGCCTGTAATTTCTTCATGTCCTATGCCCCTTTGACACGTTTTGTGATTGGAATTGTCTTCTGCCTATGCTTGAGGTCTTGGATTGTTACATTGATCCTTTCTTCTTCCTTTTCCCACTTTTGGAGCTCCTGGTCCTCCTCTAACTTGGTCCACAACTACGCTATTTTATCGAATAAGTCACCTGTTGTGCTAACTTGTTTCTCTATCTTCGACAACTGCATTGTTGCTTCCTGCTTCCTTTTCTCCTTCACTGCTAGTGAAGTGGTGGGTGTGGGATTCTCTTTGAGATTCTCAATATCCTTTTGATATTAATTGATTTCCTACGCAATATGATCAATATTTTCTTCTGCTGTTATTTCCTCTGCCTGCATAGTCTTTGGAATCCTCTCATATGTTCCTATGACTTTATGTTCCAATCCATTCCTGCACTCCCTTTCCTCTTAGGTTTCGAGCCTAGCCTACTCATAGATTATTTCTAGTGCGTCCAACTTCTCTGTTTCTTGTTGCAATTCGAATAATTCTTTGTGTGTGCGAGACTGTACCTCGTGGCTTATGGTAACCTACAACTTGTGTAGTTCTCTGGATGGCATCCACGTCAAAACCAGTTGGATTTGGATTAATTCCTTCAAGAGTGTCTTCCCCACAATCTCGTCCATATGCAACACACTGGGTGTGATGTGAAATTTTGCGTTCAGCTATAGTATTGGATGGAATGGATCTCATTCTTCTTCTTCCACTATTTCCTTTGTCTGCAGTGATGATGGTTCTATTCCCCTGTTGCTTCCTGTTGTCTGTACTTCTCCGATTTTCTTGAGGATTCTTGAGGAACTATCATATGTATGTTAGCTCCTCTTCAATCCTATCCCTGTGGTGCGCAGCATGGTCAAAATCCTCAGCTAGACAAAATTGGACTATTTGGGCTATCATTTCTCCATCATCATCCATGATCATATACTCTAGAGGTGTTCTTTGTGCCTTTGTTTTCTTACGTGCCCCTCGTGTATACATGGTTGTCCTCTTATTCCAACCTAGTTCATGTGGGATGGGACTTGTAGAAGTTCCTTACGGAGCCTCATATTATTTCTGTTGCTCTTTGGCCAGCTGTGTCTTATCCTTCTTCCCGTTCTGAGTCCCTATCTTCGCTAGCCCTTTGTTTTTCTGTGTTTTTTTTCCTTGGCATGTTCTTCGTTTCTTGGGCACTTAGATTTTCTTTGGTTGGGTTTCTCCCTGCCCTACCTCTTCTTCTTTTGTTCTTTCCGACAATTCCTGGGTGAGGACTGGAATCTTCCACTCATTGTCCCATTCGTTGACGACCATGTTGATGTTGTCCTCTGTGATATAGTAGTGCATATGTAGCCAATGTTTATCAGGATCCTTCTTCACCTATATCCAAATTATATGGTACATGGCCTGGAAGTTGGCGATGTATTTATACCGTGCAACCACCTGTGGTGTGATCCTCCACATGATGGAGATGGCTTCCTGTAGGTCACGTAGGTATCCTTCAAATATTGACCCGTTCATCCTTTTGTTCTTAGCATCCGATGTGGCTTTCAGTAGTAAGTATCTCACTCCCTGGTTCATCTTCAGTCTAGTACCAAAAGTTACATACCTTGTATCTCTCCATCCTGTTATCTCCCCAAAATGATTTTCAAATCACATGATAAGATGATCATTAGGTAGAAGAGTTATTTATAAATCTTAAGTTTTAAAGGTTTTGAGACAAGGTTAAAATCATATCAATTCAATAAATTAAAGAATCCACATCTCAAACTACACCAAAACCTAATTTTAATATTTCAGCATCTTAATGGTCAAATTTATAGTGTTGAGAGCTACCAAAAATCTCTCTCTTTCGACGGATATAAGGATAAACATAGGACTGTATGGCCACTGAAATCACAAAAGAGTCCAGAATGAACTTCTTTCTGCCCAGATCACATTTTTTGGTTTCCAGATTCTGTGGGAATCGTGTTTAATGAAGGATAATAATTATAGAATACAAATCATTCTCCTTTGCAAGCTTTGGAGGCATATGATAAGAATATGAAGCTACATTTTTCAAAAATACTGTGTTTTTACTATGCTGAGTCATCATTTTCAAATGATGATTCTGAGCGACTAAAGAATCATTTTGAGAAACCGGAGGAGGATTTTGTTACTAACATGTAAAAGAACAATAACCTCTCTCAATTTTCCTAGAGATGTCATAGATTGGGAGAATAAAATCCATACCTGAGCAGCATAGTTGAAAGACTTGGTCTTTCAAGTGGATTTATATGTTTCTAAATGGATGTGAGTTACTAATTCATCCGATTTGATCCTTGTTCCTCTACATTATTGATCTATTTAAGTTACCAATCTTACACCCCTTACAATTAGGGAGTAATTTCTTGGAGTAATAACAAATTCACTCCATTTTCGGAGAACGAAAGTGAAAGAAAAGTTTCCCTGGGAGAATGACATAGATCTAATTCTTGATGGCATACAAGAGATAGACATAAAATCCGACTGTAATTATTTGCCTGGAGACTCCACGATTAAACACTCCATTGGCAATAATCTGATTGACAGAAGATGAAGAGACTGAGTTCTAGATCCAGGTATCAGTTCATTAGCTTGCTTCATGAACTGTTGTTGTTCTTTATCAACTCCTTCATACTTTTTCCTTCGCATGTTAAGAGAATTATCCTATGTTTTGTATATTCCGATGATTGTCAACCTTCTTTCATATGTCCATATTTAGAAGAAGATTTTCATCCTTCTTTCATTGTAGATGTTGATTCAGTCTTTTTTCCTCGTCTCATTCATAAAGATGATCACTGTATTCAAATTCCTTTAGAATCAAATCAACCATGTAACCTTAAATAAATTAAGACTGATCTCAAACCTATCCAGATCTCAAAATCTTTTTCTATAACTTTGGAACCTTGTGACCCTAGTGGATATCGGTGGCCACCCACCTTTTTCGACTTGCTCAAAATAGTTTTCTGGCAATTTTGGCAATTTACTATTTTTAGCAGGTTTTAACTTCCGGGGCCATTTTGAGGTTCCAAATGAAGGTTTTTAGGGATCAAGATTATCAATGATATCCTATGGTATTATTGAGGCCCCAAAATGAATATCCTCGATGATACCTTTCCAATGGGCTATCATACGCCTAAAATGAAGATCGTATGCAAAAGTTATGACCTCGGGAAGTTAATGTAATAACTTACCCAAATGGGGCCCACATGACTTTTGACGCTTCATCTCCTAGGGTTATGTTTTTGGATGTATAGGAATTTTGGAATTCATGTTTATTGTAAAAAGGCCTTCAGAGCCTCATTTTAACCATCTTCTTGCGAATGCGAGTAGCTGACACATCTCTTCTCACAGATAAGTTGCCACCATTCTAGTGAGTCTTTCACTCTATATTTTTATAGTCTCTGTACATTTATTTCATTAATTGAAATCGTATATTACTGTATCTATTTGTTTATGGTTTCATCTATGATATATTTCTGTTACATTATTGGATATACACAATATCTCTGTGAATTTATTTATTATATCTCCACTCTCATTTCGTGCCAAAAATAATCTGGATCAGTGGTATCAGAGCAGACTGCTCTTGATATTTTTTTCAGTGCATGTCCCCGACGAGGTCTGAGCATAGAAATTTGGGTCTCGATCTTGTCTCTCTTGAGGAAAATCACTCTTGCACACCCAAGAAACCCTCAATGGTGGAAGAAAATAAAAACGACGAAGCAGACAATCCTATCAGTCTGTTGCTTGAGCGAGTTCTCACATGACAGAGGGACGAAATGATGGAGAATTTTTCCCACATCCTTCAACACTTGTCGAGAGAAACAGGTGCATCTTCATCAAGTGACCACTTTGGAGGCACCTCGCCTTTCAAGGTACAAGTTAATTTTGATATTCCTGTATTTGAAGGACAAATAGATG
>JZKD02S1757442.1:32297-47407 GCA_000966675.3 Picea glauca | reverse complement strand
TTACTAACACTTCAAATAACAATAACCTCTCTAAATTTTCCTAGAGGTGTCATAGATTGGGAGAATCGAATCCATCTCTGAGAAGCATAGTTGAAATCCTTGTTCTTTCAAGTGGATTTATATGTTTCTAAATGGATGTGAGTTTAATAAGTAATCCAATATGATCCTTTTTCCTCTACATTATTGATCTATTTAAGTTACCAAACTTACACCCCTTATCGCCAGGGAGTAATTTCTTGGAGTGAT
Source organism: Picea glauca (assembly GCA_000966675.3). NCBI lineage: Eukaryota > Viridiplantae > Streptophyta > Pinopsida > Pinales > Pinaceae > Picea > Picea glauca. Next base: position 47,161 of record JZKD02S1757442.1, on the reverse strand, counting down.
AACACATCCCATGAAGGATATTAGCGTGATTAGCCATGAATATTGAAACTTTGTGCCTAAATCCTGCACATCCTTCCAGTCATCCAGGAACAAGTTCAAGAGATACAGTGACCATATCATTGTGGTGCCCTCTGCGCACTAAGCTTCAACTATGATAACCCCAGCTGTAAATTCCTCCCTACAAAATTTTCTCAACAGTTTGCAGGATAATATTTTTGTGCCCAATTGTGTTGTGGCATCGTTGATCCTCTTGATAATGATCCCTCTTTTCCTCCTATTGGTGCCATGTTTTTTATTCATCTCTTCTCCTAGCACCTTCTCCCTAGCTTTTTCATCCACAAACTACGCTGGATCCATGTCATGGGATGGAAATCCTGTTATGCTCGCCATAATCTCTACGTCTATTGAGATGAGCTTATCCAACCAAATGTCTCTGTCATGTGTGACTACTAAAAATTATTTTACACAATTGGTTGCATACTACCCATGGCCAAAATGTTGTAGGTCCACTAGATATAAAATCCCTATATTTTGCAACCCTGTTGCCCATTGGAGTGGCTGATCAATTGGTTCAACAAACCAATTTGTGTCCACCGTCTCCATGTACACACTCTTTGCAAGTTCCAAATGTTAATGTTTATGCCATTATTATAGTTCTTTACATTTCGATAGATAACATCAACATAAGAACAAGATCACTGAGAAATACACATTCACAAGAGACACATCATTTATCCTGGGAAGCCCTCTAGGGGAAGCAAACCCAACAAAACTTCCTTAATATAGATAGCTAATACAATGCCAAGAGATCTTTATGCTAAAACAAAAATTCCTCTCCAAGATATGCGCCACTCTCTCTCCTTTGCTGGTAACATATTAGAACTTGTCTCTTGAACTGAGCAAGTGAGTTGTGTTCAAATGAGGCACTAGCCTCCTTTATTTATACAAGTTCTGGCATGTGTGAAGTGTCTCTTCACTGGCAGGGACGAATTCTCAATTTGGGTGGGTAAACCCACCTTTATTATATTTCTGGGTCTCTTAATTAGCTGTTAGGGATGAATTCTTATTCTTCCTATTAAAATTGTCTTTTGACCAATCCACAAAAGGGGATTTGGTCCTATTACAATATAGGACATGATCAATCCACAATGGGGATTGATCCTATGAATAAAATATCAATAATAATAATAATACTCTTTGCAGTTACATCATTTCAACAATCCCCCTTAACAAGAAGGGTATTCTTCAGCAGGATCACGCGAGAAAGAGAGGACAACATCATCAACAACATCAGGTGGGAGGACAACATCATCAATATCATCTTAGCTGGAGTATTTATAAATCATCAGAAGTTTTCTTCATCGGCAACATCATCCTTCTCGAAAGAATTCCATCATCATCTGCATCAATATGTATCAGTATAAAAATGATACCTCATCACAACACTAAGCTTTCCCATCACAGTACTAGACTGGATCTATGTCACAGCTGTTAAGCTGGTAGCTCAGTGCAAGTCACATCTTGCTTTATGTCTATCAACTAGGTCATAAGCAAGGTATACATCATCTTTCTTTATGTCTAACAATTCGTTCATAAGCATTGAACACATCATCTTGCTTTACAATATAACAACTAGGTCAGAGGCAAGGAACACACCATCATCTTGATTTACGTCTAACAGTGAGGTCAAAAGAAAGGAATAATCTTGCTTTACATCTAACAGCGAGGTTGGAAGCAAGGAACACATCATCGTCTTACTTTACGTCTAACAACGAGGTTAGAAGCAAGGAACACATCATCATCTTTCTTTATATCTAACAGCCATGTCAGAAGCAAGGAATCATCTTGCTTTATGTATAACAGTGAGGTCAGAAGCAAGGAATACACACATCATCTTGTTTAACGTCTAACAACGAGGTCAGAAGCAAGGAATCATCTTTCTTTATGTCCAATAGAGAGGTCAGAAGCAAGGAACACACACATCATCTTGCTTTATATCTAACAACGAGGTCAGAAGAAAGGAATCATCTTGCTTTACGTTTAACAGTGAGGTCAGAAGCAAGGAACACACACATCATCTCTCTTTACATCTAACAACTAGGTTAGAAGCGAGGAATCATCTTGTTTTACGTCTAACAACGAGGTCAGAAGCAAGGAACACACACATCATCTTGCTTTACGTCTAACAGCGAGGTCAGAAGCAAGGAATCATCTTTCTTTATGTCTAACAGTGAGGTCAAAAGCAAGGAACACACACATCATCTTGCTTTACATCTAACAATGAGGTCAGAAGCAAGGAATCATCTTGCTTTATGTCTAACAACGAGGTCTGAGGCAAGGAACACACACATCATCCTTCTTTACGTCTAACAGTGAGGTCAGAAGCAAGGAATCATCTTGCTTTATGTCTAACAGCAAGGTCAAAAGAAAGGAATCATATGTACTCCCCCTTTCAAGGAGGGTCCTTTCGGACTATACCAAGCTTATCTCAAATGTGTTCAAACTTTACACGAGATAGAGGTTTGGTCAACATATCAACAACCTATTCATCTGTGCTAACATACAGGAGCTTCAAGGCTCCTCTCTGCACCATGTCAAAGATGTAATGGTATTGAATCTCTATGTCCTTTGACCTGTCATGGAATACAAGATTCTCTGTCATCTTTATGCAGCTTTGGTTGTCACATAGGATCGTGGTTACTTCCATCTCTAGGTCAAATATACCAGTAAACAACTCTTGAAGCCATATAGATTCACATCTAGCAAAACATGCGGCAATGTACTCTGCTTCCATTGTACTGAGAGAAATACTGGATTGCTTCCTACTCTGCCATGAAATAATGGTTGATTCCAAACTGAAACAACATTCATAAGTATTTTTTCTGTCAGCAATGCTTCCTTCCCAATCTGAATTAGTGTGTCCACTCAATGTGAAATTATGATCTCCATCATAACTGAGACCTTAATCTATCGTACCTTTAAGCTACCTCATCACATGTTTTGCAGCCACTAGGTGAACACGTCTGGGCTCTACCAGAAACTTACTCAAGGTGTTCACATAAAAACAAATGTCTAGTCTCGTGTTCGTCAGGTACATCAGTGATCCAATAATGTGTCTGTATAGTGTGGCATCAATCAAATCTGATGAAGTATTAACCAACAGCTTCAACTTCGCTTCCATGGGTGTATTCATGGGTTTGCATTCTAGTATGTCGAATCTCTTTAAGATCTCAACCGTGTACTTCCCTTGGTTAAGGAAGATCCTCTCTAGACTTTTCCATACCTCAAGACCTAAGACATAATGCATTAGACCAAGGTCTTTCATTTCAAATTTCGAGGCAAGTCTCCTTTTACATTCAATGATGAGCTTTTCTTCTCCAGTTAAGAATAATTCATCCACATATAGCAGTAAGATTACTGGCTCATTATCCATAATTTTGAAGTAGAGATTTGAGTTTGCTTTACTCTTGGTAAAGCCTAAGCTCGTCAAGAAACTATCTATACAGCCATACCAAGCTCTAGGAGCTTGCTTCAATCCGTATAAGTCTTTCTTCAATCTACATACATGAGACTTCCTATATTCAACCTCAAATCCTTGGGGTTGCTCTATATACACTTCCTATTCAGTGACATCATTTAGGAAATATGTCTTCACATACATCTGGTACAAATTCCACTTTATCTTAGCTGAAAGAGCTATGATGGTCCTGATTGAAGTGTATCTAGCCACAGGAGTGAATGTCTCTTCATAGCCAATGCCTTCCTTTTGGGAAAATCCATGAGCAACAAATCTTGCTTTATACTTCTCAATACTTCCATTAGCAGCATGTTTTATTTTGAAGAGCCATCTGTAGGATACCCCATCGTTATTCTTCGATCTGGGAACTATTTCCAATACTTCGTTCTTCATTATGGATTGGTATTCCTTTGTTAAGGCATCTGCCCATTCCTTCTTTTGAATGGCTTCTTCAAAGTAGGTAGGCTCCTCATCTAGGAGATCACACATCAAAGCCGTATAACTGGAGAATGGTTTTGATCTTTTCACCTGTCTCATGGTTCCTTGGGGAACACCGTACTTCTCTCCATCTTGAATAATCTCTCTAGCCCAAGATGTCTTTCTTTTATGGAGGATCATCATCTGAGGAGATTATTTCACTTCTACTATATCATGGTCTTCTAGAAGTTCCTCATCAGGGGAAGTTACGACTTCCCTCACTGGTTCTGCAGCTCTGGGAACTTCCCTCATTGCAGTATTGGGGATTACGGGTTCCTCTTCACACACCTCTTCAAGTTGTCATATTTTAGATTTCTTGAGAACTACATCTTCATCAAAGGTCACATCCCTATTGATCTCAATGTGATGTTGACCTAGTATATAGATTATGAAGGCCTTGGAGACCTCATAGTATCGCACAAATATTCCCTTCTTTTTTGAAGGGTCTAGCTTGTTTCTCTTTTCTTTAGGTATATGGATAAACACTGGGCAACCAAATATTTTGAGATGGCTTACCTCTAGCCTCTTTCCAGTGAACATATCTTATGGTGTCTTGATCCCAAGTGCACTATGGGGCAATCAGTTCTGCACATAAACAATTTTCATTCTTGCTTCTTCCCATAAGCACATAGGAATATCTTGATCATGGATCATAGTCTTCATAGCATACAGTATGGTTTTGTTCTTCTGTTCAACTACACCATTTTGTTGGGGATCTTGATCCCAACATTTTTGCAGAAGTTCACGAACTCTTTTGAGGTATATTCTCCTCCATTATTTGACCTGCGTATCTTAATGTTCCTTACAGAAAGGTTCGCTATCAAGGATTTGAATTCCTTGAACTTGTTGAACAATTCAAATATATCCAGGTCTTTATGAGAATAATCATCAATGAATGATACATAGTATACATACCCACTAATGGAGGATGATGGAATTTGGTGACACACATCTGAATGGATGAGTTCTGGGACTCCTTCTGTCTTGTTGTCCCTCTTCGGAAACGGGTTCTTGATTTTCTTCCCTTGTGCACATTCATTGCATACGCCTTCATGGTCACCTATGAGTTTTGGTAAGCCTATGACCGCTTTGCATATGAATGGTAGTGCCTTGTAGTTGATGTGAGCTTATATTCTATACCAATATTCTTCAATGGCATGGGTCATGGCATCTTCCGAGTGACCCTTTAGCTCATGCAAGTCACCTTCTTCTCTTCCAATGATGATTTCTTCATCTATGGTTTCTTCTTTATCACGTTGCCTCCTGCAACCTTCACCATAGCTTCCTCAGGGTTATTACATGTGACCTGGAGCAAGGTCAGAAAAACAACAAGCAAGAGTAATATCCCTCTGATAATATAAAGCAATAGCATGGACAATCATCCTAGTATCTCCTTTAGAGTTGTCACTTATAATTTATCTGAAGAAAATATTAAAGGTAAGGACTACAATACGAAATGAGGCCAACACTCTCATAGTGTTGTGACCAAGCATTCTTCCATGGAAACCTGGAACTAACACACACACTTTCTCCTAGAGGAGGTGTTAGTTGTATCAGGCAAAACATATACCTCTATATGATCACATGCTATCAAGTATAATACTTTACGACGACTGCTATCTCAACTATAGTCATCATCTTTTCATGTGTACCTTTGAATCTTATTAATCTTGATTAGTCAAACCTAGATCCTTGTCCTCAAGAATGAGTCGAGGTTTCTTTCACTCAAGTGACGAGTGCTTCCTTCAGCCTGTCTTCTGTACTGAGACAATACACTATCTTGAAAAAAGTTTAGGTTAGGGGATAAGCTCTATGATCAACTTTTAATCCTTCTAATAATTTGATCATAGCTTCAACATGCAACACTAATAATGTCATGACAAATAAATGCATATCAGAATAATCACACCTGGGTTGCATCATTCCACTGAATGTGTTGGATATTGAGATCCTTCTGGATCTATGGCAAGAGATCCCTTCTCCTACAAATACTCTTTAGGTTTTAACCATTAAACATATGTGAGAACATACCTTTGATGACATTTGTAGGTAGTCACTCCATCTGGTAGCAGTGGTAATCATTACCAACTCTTTAAAAACTTCCAGGGTGACTGCAACTGGTAGTACGACTGCCATTACAACTTAGGGTTTTATGAGGAAACCCTAATTTTCCAAAAATCAAATTTTGAAATTTCGATCCAGGGAATAGATGCACTGAGCTAAGGTGAGTATGCTAGTGTACTCAAAATTTTGAAAATCCAACTTTTACCCCCTCAAACCTGATCTACGGATTTCTGGACTGGTGCTTCTAGTACCTCTGGTACTGGTTTTCTGGTACTTCTAGTACTTTGTGAAACTAGGGTTTCACTTTCTGGGAGATCTAGCCACTGAAAAGGTGTGCTGATGATGCCAAATTGATCCTTAGGGGAGGGTGCAACTTTCTAGATAGTTTCAGGGATGAAAAGATTCACTTTTGAAAAACCCTAATTCGCAGATATTGCAATAGTGACATTTTTCCTCTTGTGAAATATGCTTCCTTCAGGTTGGCTCTGAAACCATGTTAATGTTTATGCCATTATTATAGTTATTTGCATTTCAATAGATAACAACAACATAAGAACAAGATCACTGAGAAATACACATTCACAAGAGACACAACATTTATCATGGGAAACCCTCTAGGGGAAGAAAACCAAGCAAAACTTCCTTAATATAGATAGCCAATACAATTCCAAGAGATCTCTATGCTAAAACAGAAAGTCCTCTCTAAGATATGCACCACTCTCTCTCTCCTTTGCCAGTAATAGATCAGAACTTGTCTCTTGAACTGAGCAAGTGAGTTGTGTTCAAATGAGGCGCTAGCCTCCTTTATTTATACAAGTTCTGGCATGTGTGAAGTGTCTCTTCACTAGCAGGGCTGACTTCTCAATCTAGGTGGGTAAACCCACCTTTATTATATTTCTAGGTCTCTTAATTAACTGTTGGGGCCGACTTCTTATTCCGCCTATTACAATTGTCTTTTGACCAATCCACAAAAGGGGATTTGGTCCTATTACAATATCCAACATGATCAATACACAATGGGGATTGATCCTATGAATAAAATATCAATAATAATAAGAATACTCTTTGCAGTTACATTATTTCAACACCAAAAACTTGTTTTCTTCTACTACATTGTGGTCTGAGTATTTGAGCTTCCCTATATGAACCATAAGGTTTGGTCCTACCTTTAACCCATATGGTATACATGGTAGAATGATTGTTGCGAGAGGTTGCGTGTGAGGTGACCTGGGTATGTGTAACTTGTCTTTCTTCAGTGGTGGTGGCTGGATTGAAGTTCTAGTGGCTTTTGGTTGTTCCTTAGAATGCCATTTTGACCAATCTATGACATATTTAACCATTCCTTCTAATGGGTGTTATGATATGGTCGTTTGAGACTCATGAGGATCAACTATTGCTTCCTGATTTGGCGTCATTCTATTGACTTTTGAAGCTATTTCATTGTTCTCTGGTTGCACCTCCTTCAGGGTTTCTGCGTTCTTGTTCTATGGCTCCTCTACTTCTATTGGTATATCTATATTCATGCCTTTCGATGTTGGTTGTTGGGTTTCTTCCAGTATAGGTGTAGAGTTCACCAGTTCTGTGTCTAGAGATGGGATTTCGTCAACATTAACAATCTCCGATGACTGTTGTTCACCTTCTTCTGCCTCTACTTGTGACCTAGTTTGAAATATGGTTTTTCTGGCGGTTCGACTTGCTTTTTCTTTCTTTGGTGGTGCCATGGTGGTGAATGTTGAACATTTGTTGGGTTTGACTAGTCTTTGTGACCTCTGTGAACTCGTCTCTGTGCTCCCTAACCTCTATCGCTCTTTGTCTATGCTCTTTTCGCAAATGGACTCTTTGTTCTCATGTTCGTGTGTTGTATGGGATACACATGAATCTTGTTGAGGATACTTCCTTAATTATGAGTTCAATGCACCTCCAACGGTTCCATACTTTCGATTACTCTACCTTTCTACCTCTAGTTGGCGTGATTAATGTGGCTTCCCATTGGTCCTTTCCATCCTTTAATTCCGCTTACCATTGTCATGTCGTACTGATTTTGCCAACTTTCCTTTTCTCGCTTGTTTTCCTTTGTACGTGACCATTGTCCTTCCTCTCATTGAGTTTGGGTTCCAAAGTGTGTGTGCCATTTATTCCTCCAACGCACTATGCCTCTGTTGGTACTAATTACAGTATTTTTTTTTTTAACTACGCGGTGGCTGGTCGAATTTCCTTGTACAACTTCAGTCAGCTCCCATTGATCATCCCTCTGAGTTCTATGCATGATAAATCTCTTAATTGTACATCTCCTCCATCTGTGACAGATTTTACCTTGTATGGTCCTCATCAATGCATTCTTTGATTTCTTGAGTGTTGAAACGATTTGATGTCATACATTAGTACTAGATCTCCTTCCTTGAAATTTTTCTTCTTTATGTGTCTATCATGCCAAGCTTTGTCCCTTTCTTTCTGAACTTGTTGGTGGAATCCTTCTAAGATCCTAACTTGTTGGTGTAATATTGTTGGTACTTTGAGTTCCTAGTCGTCCCTGTTGAAGTTACATATCTTTGTCAGCATGTTATCCAGGATTTTGTTGAATGCTTCCACTATGCCATTTGCTTGTGGGTGATATGGTGTGCTCTTCTCATGATGGACTTCAAACTCTTCATTCATAGCGTTGATGGTGCTATTTATGAAGTGTGTTCCTTGGTTTCTCATCAAAATCTTGGGTATCCAAATCGAGTGATTATTTTCTCAAATAAGAAGTGTGTTGTTGTTTCTGCACTGAAATCCTTTACTGGTGCAACTTCCACACATATTGCTAGGTACTTCATCGTGGTGATAATGTACCTTGATCCTTTTCTTTTTGTTGGTGGGTTGATAGGTCCAACAAAGTCTATTGCCCACTTACCGAATGACTATAATGTTACTTGTAGTTGTAGTGGCATCTCGTCCCTTCTGTTGGGTTTTCCTACCCTTTGACATACATCACATCTTTGACAATACTCCTTCGAGCCTCTGTGAATCACTAGCCACCATAGTCCTGCACACAATACCTTTTGTGCGTTAGATTTTTCTCCATAATTCCCTCCTGCTATTCCCTCACAGGATTGTATTAAGACTCTTGGTATTTTGTATTCTAAGATGTACCTTTGTAAGATGCTACTTGCACCCATTTTGTATATATGAACTGCAATCAGTTGATAGTTGGCAGCACAAACTACCAGGTTTTTCTTCTGCATGGTGCTATATTCTTGCGACGCAGTACTTGTGCTCAAGTACTAAATGATATCTGTGAAGTACTCATTAGCGATATTGACTGAGAATAATTGTGCATCCAGAAAGTTGTCTTCTAAATTCGTAGGTTCTTATCCATTTGTGACTCTTGATAGATGGTGAGGTCCTGCGTTCAATTTTCCTAGTTTGACGATTACTTTAAAGTCAAATTCTGGTAATAGGAGTAACCGTCAACATATTCTCCCCCCTAACAATGGATTTTTCACTAGGTATTTTAGGGTTGAGTGATCTTTGAACATCTTATAGTGTTTTCCCAATAAGTAGTGTTTGAACTTTTGCAATGCATATACCATAGTTAGGCCTTCTCTTTCTTTCATGTTATAGTTTTGTTCTGATTCTAATAAATTTATTCTCGCAAATGATATCGGGTGATCCAAGTCCCCCTCTTTTGGCTGTGCCAAGATAGCTCCAAGTGATATGGCTGATGAATCTACATGGATGTGGAATGTCTTCTGTCAGTCTCGAAACACTAATATTGGTGCAGTGACCATATTTTCCTTTAGGGTATCAAGACCATGTTGACACTCGTCATTCCACTAAAAATTTGTGTCCTTTCTTAGAAACATTTCCATTGGTGTAGTAATCTGTGCGTACCCTTTGATAGACTTCTTGTAGTATCATGTGTGTCACAATGTTTCTCTTAGCTAAAAGACTATTTTTGGTGGTCGTAAGTTAACAATTAATGCAATATTTGTAGGATCTACGAGTAAACCTTGTTTGCATACTATATGGCCCAATAGTATCCCAAACGGTGTTCCAAATATGCACTTCTTTACGTTTAGTGATATCTAACATTGTCTGCATATTTCCAACATTAGTTGTAATACTTCTATATTTTCTTTCAACAAACTATAGACTATCCAATCATCCAAATATACTTCGAGAAATTGGTGGATGAATTCTTTAAACAGAACAATGACTACTATGGAAAATATTTTTGGTGCATTCATCAGTCCAAATGACATTACTGTGTACTAATAAGATCCCCATTCTGTTGTGAACATGGTTTTGTATCTGTCTTCTTGTGCTATCTTGATCTGATGGTATCCTGAGAATTCATTAGTGAATGAGTAAAATTCGTGTCCTCCTATGTTTTCTAACACTTCATCAATGAAAGGTGTAGGAAATGGGTCATTTAGGTATGCATCATTCAACGTTCTCAAGTTGACGCATAGCCTTATCCCTCCTTGTTTCTTGTCATATACTACCATTAGGCTTATCCATTTTGATTCTTCAATCGGTTCTATGATTCTAGCTTAGGGAATCATGTCGATCTCAGCTTTGAATTTATCCTTATATGTTGGGTTTAGTGGGTAAGGTCGTTGTCTGATCGATCTCACTTCAGGTCTGATTGGTATCTTCATTTCTCCTAACTCTCTGACTATACCCTTCATCTCTGTAAATTTTGTGGGAAACAAGTCAATGTATTCATGCCATAACTTTGTTATGCTTTCCATTGTTTTCACATCCCACTAATCTCCAATGTTGGCCATCTTGGTATTCTCGACTTCCCCAATGTTGACTTTATTTACTTTCATCGGCGCATAAATGAATTCTAATTCTATGGGTGGAACTTCCACATCTATTTCTCCTTCTACTTCTTCAATCTGAATATCATGTGGATCGTCTTCATTTGGTGATTTCTCTTGTACATGGTAACATGGCAACAATTCCTTAATTGTTTGTCTGTTCCATTGTTGTTCTTTTGTGATAAGTTCTATTTCGGGTTCTTTGATGAATATCACTCCTCTTATATTTTTAAGAGAGGAATATATGTTGGGGTTCTTATGCTCGAATGAGAAAGTGACTGTGAAATTCTGTTGTAATTTCATCCAGGTCGTAGTTCCTTTGCGCAATTCCTGGTCTGTATACAAGTTTGTTGGTATGCCCTCTAGGTTGTGTATAAACTAATGAGGCCATTCCTCTGGGGGTGTCATTTTCCACGACGTTCTGCACTTCTCCAAGTGTTCTTTTGGTTCCCTTTGTCCCTCATATCTCTATTGTTTGTTTTTTCTTTGTTTTGTGCCAAACCTTATGCGCATTCACTGCTTACATTGGTACCAATATATGATTGTCTCTTTGTGTGTGCCCCAACATCTTGAAGGTGTGGCCTTGAGTGCTATATCAAGTGATAACCATCTCTAGTTCTCTAAGACTTGGTATTCATACTATGTCAAGAATGTTTCCAAATCATTTACACCATGGAAACTAGGTGGTTCCCTTATTTTTGTACCTACCCATCTGAATACGTAGTCTATTCATGCACATATTCTCATGGATAGTTCATGTAAGCTTTGTTGCTACTTTTCTAAACCATTATCCGAGTCTCTTGCACATGAGGTAATTCTTCTCCAAATGAGTATCCCATATTTAGTTGGGTTCATGTAATCCTCATTGTGCGCAGTTTTTCTTTACAACTAGCCAATTTCCTCTATGTTTAGGCAAGTAGGTTCTACAACTCGTTCCCCTTCCGACGAATACAATGGCGCGATGACCCTGTATTCTGCTAACTCAAATGTCATTTTTCTGGTCTTCAAGTTGATTATGGCTTGGTTTTCAAATTCCCAATCTAGACCAAGAAATGTTGGGTAAGGTGTTGTGCCACCCACTGTTACAATGACTTCAAAATCTGCTTTAGCGTGCACTCCATCTAGGTCTACTGTCACTCCTTTCAGTATACCTATTGGTAGGACTTTGTGTTGATTTTCTAGTTTCAATTGAATAGGTGAATAGCCTAATGTGGGATATCCCATGCATTTCCATGTCTTGTTTGGTAATACACGAACTTCAGATCCTAGATCTAGTATGATGTCTCCCATATTGAAATCTCCAATATTGGCATTTGGTCTAAAATCCCTACTCGTTCTTCTTCTTGTGTGTAGGTGATTAATTGTTTTGGGTTCTAGTTTTACTTCCGTCTCAATGATACATTTTTCTCATATGTTTTGCAATATTTTCATAGATGATGGATCACTTAATACCTTTACACATGATTGAAAAAACACCTTGATTTTACTTACTTGTCGCATGGAATGTATTTCGCTAGTATGATCCAATAACATAGGAATTTTGTATTCTAACGCTTCCTTACTTTGTTGCATAGAAGAATTCGTCGGAATATTTTCCTTCTGGAATTCTTGTCGGGCTTTCTTAAATATCTCCTTTTCCTTCTGTTCTTTGAACTGCTTCCTTCATTTGACGTTCTTTTTCACACATTGATTTTGTGCTGGGTCTTGTCAAATAACGTTGTCTCCTATTTTAGATCCTCCACGAGTAACTATATTGATGTTTCTTCCTTCATCCCTTGCTTTGGTTGAAATCCATTGAATGTTTTGGTTGTTCTGGTTCCTCTTTTCCTGCATATTTACTAGTAGTGCTAGACATTCTTTTGTATCGTGGTCCAATGCGCGACAATACATACAAGTTGTTGGTGGAAGTGGACATTCTCTTGCATAATGTCTCGGTTGTTGACAACTGTGGCACACCACTGGTCCTCTAACTCATCTCAAACCTCCTCTTTCTCGTCTGAAACCTTTGTATCCTTCTCTATCTCCTCTCAGCGTATTATACTAAGGCACCTGATTATACTGCATGGTATTGTACTGAGGCCATGCTGTGTTGTACTGTGGCTACGCATTATTGTATGGTTGTTGCGCAATGTTGTATGGGGATGGAACTAGATTAAACTGTGGTGTGGCTTGCCTCATCATAATTTGTGCTTGCACTCTATATGCCTATGATGTCCTTTCTAGCATCAAATCCATAGTTCTACAATATTTGTCATCATGGCCCACTGACTTGCAAAAGGTGAAGTATGAATTATTTGGGATTTTCTAGTATTTCTACATCATTGGGCAGTTGTAGGGGCCGTGAACCAATATCTTACAGACCTCATACCATGGTTCTCCTATGGGTAATGAGTTTGGAATTCCTGCTTCTATATACTGCACGAATGTTGGGCATTCATTCTTGTGGTTTCCTTCCGTCCTGCGTGTGGTACACCAAACGACTTCTTGTTTTTCCTTACTCTTATTATGTTTTAGTTGAAACGTTAAGTTATTCAAGTTCTCCTTCAACTCTTCAATAGTTGGGTCTGTTTGTTGGTACTATTTTTCTTCCAGTTGCAAGGGTGCCTGCAGAGCCTCTACTTGTGTATGGAATTTTTTTTATCGCAATGGATATTTTAAGTGTGGGAGAAGTGAATTGACAAACAAGCACCGATGATGCATGTTGGTCATGAGATATTTTAACTTTCCCTTCAGTTGCTTGAATCTGTGGTCAATCTCCCATACATATTATCCTGGTTTTTATCGGATTTCTATCATCTCATTCATGTATTGATCCTTTGAGATCGGCTTCTTGAACTCATTTATCCGTAAGTTATTAATACATGTCAGTGTCCTTTTCATCCCAGGATCACTGTTTGAATCTAAACTCATGTACTGGTCTAATGTGCAGCCTCTTAGCATAATCACTAGCTTCACAAGTTTGGTATCTTCATCATTGATATGTTTTTCTTCCTAGATATTTGCACAAATGAGCAAATGTTTCTCAGGGTCTTTTGTTTCTTCTTCTCAAAATTATGGTAACTTGATGGTAGGATCGTGTCCTTCCATTATGAACGTTGAACTACTACCTCAGCGCAGTGTAGATAATTGACTAGTGTTTCCTGAACTGGCTTGTCCAGTTGTTGTTCATAGTGTGGATGTACTTCCTGTTGTCTGACTTCTTCTAAACTTTGGTTGTCTAAATGGTGGTGTTATATTTGGTGTATTAGTCTCACATAGGTTTATGGGTTCCACACTGACCTTAATATGGATAGGATTTTTGTCTTCTCTTCCCGTTCTTGGACCTCCTTTCTTCCTCTCATATGTTGCATGCATGATTTCCTCAATCTGCTCCACAACCTAGATATCCTCTGCCTCTTCCTCATCACTCACCAAGCCTTCCCTCGTGGCTACGACTCTCTTCTTTGTATTCACCTTGTATTTGTAGGGTACCCCACTACACGTCTTTCCAGTTGTCACCATGATCTACCTGATCTGGTCATCGTCCATGATGATTGTGTCCAAGGGTTCCTCCTTCTTTCCCTTATCCTTTCCTCCTTCCATTTCTCCTCTTTCTATCATTGCTTCCCCCCCTCCCCGATGCATCCAAGGAATTTTATCTCTCTGACTCCATTGTTAGTACTCATTTGTTATATAGTAGTATCTTAATAGAAGTATACAACAATCAAATGTACCTTCATTGCAGTCCTCGTAGAAATTCTTCCTCTGTTGTGCTATACGACTTTGTTGTGTCAACTGAAAATTCTATTATGAACCCTGCCACAATACTGTCTGTTAAGCCCTAATATTGGCTCATTACCACTTAATTGGGGCATATTAGACTAGTAATGTTATTTTATTTACATCGGCTTGAGGCCATTAGTTGTAATTTAGATTAGTAATGTTATTTTATTTATGTCGGCTTTAGGCCATTAAACCTCCTAGTCTCCTATATATACCAAGGAGACATTTTCATTTTG
>JZKD02S1757442.1:12542-28230 GCA_000966675.3 Picea glauca | reverse complement strand
ACTATATTTCCAGAACTTGATGAGGAAGGAAAAATGATATTGGAGCCTGAAGCCATCACTGACACAAGAATTTGCCAACTGAGGAATAGATCCATTTCAGAGTATCTCATTAAATAGAGGAAACTACCAGCTGAAGATTCCACTTGGGAAGATGAGTCTTTTATACAAAAGCATCCAAAGTTACTCAAGCGTTGCAAAGAACACTTGTCTCAAGGGGAGGGGCATGTTAAGCCCTAATATTGGCTCATTACCACTTAATTAGGGAATATTAGACTAGTAATGTTATTTTATTTATGTCGGCTTGAGGCCATTAGTTGTAATTTAGATTAGTAATGTTATTTTATTTATGTCGGTTTTAGGCCATTAAACCTCCTAGTCTCCTATATATACCAAGGAGACATTTTCATTTTGAATCATCTGGTACTTGAACATTTAAGTGGGGTAAAAGGAGGTTTCCCCCTGGAAGAGGCTTATTATCTGATATTATCTCTTTTTCAAGGCGTTGAGTACTTTTCTAGAGGTTTTTGTATGCTATATTGATGTTTTGTTCTTAACACTGTCAAGTCAGAAATCGACTGCGCGAGTAAACTTGTTGTTCACCTACTGTAACTTCTCAATCTGTAATGGGGTCCAATATAGTTTTTGAATCCAGTTTTTTGCGTGGTTATCCTTCAACCTTAGTATCAACTCCTGCAATAGATGTGGGAAATCATATAAAAAGACTTTGTGTAAATCCACAAACACGTATTTATCAAGACATTTCTGGGGTGTTATTCTAGCGTTTCTGTTATCTTTCTGTGAAAACTCCAACTCTTTTGTTGTTATCCAAGTATCAATCTCTGCTTTTGTTGGATTCCACGGTCTCAACATTCCATTATAATGGCTCATTGCTCTCTGCCCTAATATTTTCTTGACCCGCCTCTGACAGATCTTCGACTTATCTCATCTACTCAATCCTCTCATGTTCCTACCAACGACAATAAAACCATTTGTTGGTTTTGACTCCTCTATATTGTCTGGGTTTGTTGACCTAGGGTTCATGTCTGTTCAGGTTTCCAAAAATGCCTCTACAACTATCAACCCTCCTGGTAAACCAGAAGGAAACATAAAACATAGAATGTGATGCACAGTCTCAACCGAGATAGATTTAATGGGTGTTTGTAATACTTAGGCGTTTACAGCCTACGATTGAGTGTAAGATATGAGAGCTGAATATTGAACCATTTATTATGACTTGTAAACACAATATACTGTTATCGACGAATAAGTAGGAAATATAACAATGCATTCATTCAACATAATAATAATTGTTGAAGAAAATAAATATATGCATGCATTCATCACATAACACATATGTTACCGGGGTTCACCCCCTCCTAGGCTACATCCACAAAGATTTGTCTCTCAGCTCTTTTATTATAGTATTTCTGTAGCTACAACACCGTGCACTTATAACTCTTCTCAGTCGGGTAAGATCTATATGAGGCATACTAGATCGCACCAAGATCCCCAACCAACGATCTAACCCCTAAGATATACCCTCATTTTTCCTGTCTAGCTCAACAACTTATACGAAATAGATCATAGAACACAATATTACATATCGCATCAACTCATGCATCATGAAAACAAAAACAACAATAATCCAAACCAACACTTATGATACCTAAGTATCTATATTTATACATTTCTGGCTCTTCATTCGTTTACAATACCTTACCAAAAACCTAACCCTACCATCGTTAGGTCTTCCTCGGATGGGCGTGTGATGTTCTTCCTTCCAACTGTCACTTTCCTTGTGCATGCTTTCTTTCCCAAAAATGCCTTAATTTTACGATTCGGCCTGCTTCCAAAACCTATCCATCCAGTTTTGAATAATTTGGGGATATATGCATCATTCAATGGTAGTTCTTGTCCATTTCTAGGATCCCTAAAAATAGACAATATTTGTTTTTCTAAAATTCCCAGTACCTTGAGTTTGTTTCTACCCAAACCAGTGTTATAGTAATCATAAATTGGTGCCCTATAATCATAAATAGAGGTCAATTTCCCCTGGGCACTTTCAATTGAATGCATAATGATGTCCAAATAGGTGGCCAAGGAGACTTTGTTAGGCTCTCTAGTCTCCCTTAATTGTTCCTAAAGGGTTCGTAATATAACCAAACCCTCATCAATTTCAATGTTTACATTCATTGGTGGTGGTGGGTTGGGGTTTTGATATTCTTGGTTTACTTGTGAGTGGTTTAAATTGTATTGGGGTTCCATTGTATTATATATAATGCAATTTAAAATCCATGGCATATAAATTAGGTTCTTTTTTTATTTAAAATACAAAATTATATATATATATATATATATATATATATATATTTAATTTAGATTATTGCGAGATAAATACTAAATTGGATTAAAATTAATAAAAATGTTACATACCTTGACAAGGTGGCCCCCTCCCTTTCTTCCTATTCTCTAACTCTACTATATTTTCCCAAGTTTTTTGCACAATGGACACAAATCGTGCTGGGACCCTTAATATATTTTTATCACTAGGACCGTGCATGTGGTTTCCCACTAAACCTACATAGAAATCTACATGGGGCTTAAGTCATATCTGAACCTATATCTACAGGAAGGGTTGTGCATTCCTAAGAACGTGCACACATTCCTAAGAATGTGCACAGACGTGCATGTTCTTAATCATCACCTTGTAACTTTTTCGACAACTAAGTTATTTCACTCACCCTATGAAGAGTCAAACCTACAAGAAAGAAAAAAATGTGAAAATGCCCCATACATGACAGATAATTGACAGATAATAAGTCGGATTCCCATAGTCACCTTCAAAATCATGTAGTGATGTAGGTAATTCATTTCTTAGGTTGGAAATTGAATCCCCTCATATACTTGGAAGGTCACCTTCCAAGTAAAGATCATTCACCTATGATGATTCACCTCCAAGAGTGACTCATCACAAAAGAGAGTAGGTTGTACAAAGAATTTATGGTAGGGGAATGAACCTCGCCTAATGAGTTGAGAGGTAGGTGCATGTGGGAACATGTTCAGTCCATCTGACCCATGCACATGAAGTTTAAAAAGTGATGTATAAATCCCAATATTTGAGGGTTGTTTAACCATATTCCTTGTGTCGTGTAATCTCTTATAACGTTTATTTAACATATTTGACCATTTTTAGTCCCTTCCGTAGGCATAGAGGGATTCTAGTGATCGATAAATCGTTGACCTGGCATTAGTTTGTGCATTGACCAAAAATATTTCGCTATTGTCTATTGCTGGAACAAGGGAAGTGAAAATATTGATTTTTATATATTAAAAAGTATCATGTTTGTTAAGATCTGATTGGACAATGGATTGGAGGTCTTATTGCTGCCTTCGCTATTCCCAATGTAAAATATGTTTTCATTTCCAAAGTATTTGGTGGTATATGGTCTTTTTGAATCATAATTTTTTTTATGCATTCATGGAACGTGGATTAATGATAGCATTAGTTTTAATGTTTCCCCTTAGCATTTTATGCTGGGTTGAATACATTCTGCACGATATTTCTATGTTTGATTTATGCTTTATTGTTGTGTGCTTCGAGAGAAGAGTCTTGCCACATTGCATCTTTTCTTAAATGCTTGCACAAGAATACTCCTTTTGATGGTCCCTACTATCTTAACTCTTTACCTAAGATCTCTGCCAATGTTAAATGCTTATTATACAGATGCCTTGCAATACAATTTTGTTCATGGATGGCATCCCTATTCTTGTGCTCCATCATTTTTTGTTGTTTCGTTCGATGATTCTGGTTCTTGTTTGATTCAACTTTGCAAAGTTGAGGTCTTGGACTTGCAGTTCAAGCTCTTCGTGGTTGTTCACTGGTTTGTTGTTATTCAACTTTGCAAGTTGTTGGACCTGTTGTTGCGGTTTTCATTTTTTGGGGCACAGAGGTATTCTCATCTTTTGTTAATGGGTAAGTTTCCCCGTTCTTGGTGATTTTCAATATTTTGTTCCAGACCATTTTTTATTGTGCTCTTAGTTTTTGTTCCTGGAAACAATGTGTCTTCATATGGAGGATGTTGCATCCATAGCTTTTCTAAAAATTGAAATGCAGAGGCCTTTACAAAAAGTGGTTGGGAGCTATCCAAATATGGAACCATCGGGCATGGTGTAGATGCAGTGTATGCTTCTACTCTGTGGGTTGGAAAACTGCGTCTTCCTGTTTTCTTTTTGGTGAGTTAAGTTATGGTTTTATTTTTTGTGGTCTTTCTTCTGTTTGGTTCAGTTTCCAGTGTCAGTTTATTTTATTCTCATATGTTATGGGAACTAGGGGGATTCAAGTTGAGAAGAATAAGGTTTAAAGATACATACGGGGATTGGTGTGCTATTTGTTTTTTGTTTTTTTCTAGTTTTTATTTTTTAACTGTGTTTTTCTCTGTTTTGATAGAAACTGAAAGAAGTTAGAAAAGTTCTTCAAAATTATAGTTGAAGAGATGAAAGAGCTAATAGATGTTGAGTCATATGAAAAAGATACACAGTCCATTGTACATGACAACATTGACGTGGTTTTACATAGGAATGGCCTTTTTAAATTGGATGCATTCTTGTATACTATTGGGGATTGCCTTTTCGATACATTCCAGGTTCTATTGCATTTCCGGTATTCGTTGACCGAGATTCGCAGTGGATTGATAGATTATTTCTTGGCCTATTTTAAAAATGGTGATGTTGAGGCTTTGCAGTCTTATGAATATGAAATGGAATATGATTTTCTTTGAAAGTTGCATGGAATACATGATGTGGCTATGTATTTTTCAAAGATGCAGTTGTTTGCATCTCCAGTTATGCCTACACATTAGAGGGGACTTTGGGGAGATACATTTTGTATTCGTTGGTTGTCTAACTGGCTGAATATATCAGTTGGCATATGGTCATTGAAAAGAAAAATAAAATATCTACTATTCAACAAAACCGCATCTGACAATCAATATTGCATTTTGTTCCATGATGTCGATGCCCTCAGGGGCCATTATGAACCACTATTGTACAAAAAAAATTTCATATGCAATATAGAAGGTCCTCGTATCTACTTGTTTGTTATTTTAAAAGACCTTCAATCGCAATGGAAACAAATTTTGGATGGCATAGATTGCTATGGTTTACAGCGGGCAACAGATGTTGTGTCTAGTTGTGGAGATAGTCTGTTTAATGCAATTTGTTGTTTGGTAGCAACTGAATTCTATGTTCAGTCACTGCATCTTTACACTGTACATTCCTTCTGCAATGGGATTATAGGCGGCAATGAACAGGCTTTTAGGTGCTTGCATCATCATCTTTTCCCATATCTTGTGGAAAATATGTCGCCAGTTGGAAGTTGGCAGGAATACCTTGTGAACATGGAACTTCCACATGAAGAAGGGAATATGGAGGATTTCATATTCTATTTGAAATGGATCTCTATGGTATTCAGTGTCAAGATCCATGTTTGGTCGGCCTCACCAGCTGGCACTTTCCATTCCTGGGTCACCGATTCAAATTACGATCGAATAATTCAAATCCTTTCGTTGAAAATAGATACAACACATATCCATTATGGAACTTTGTTTGGATATATCGGTAGTTCATGGTTGAGTATTCATGCCACCCAAACGACATCAAATCTTCATATGCGTGGAATGCTTTTTAGTCAAAATGAGAGTCCTCCCGGTTTCGATATGGGCAGGCAGAGCCTGAACAAAGAAAACATGCATAAAATTCATTTCAGTTCTGATGAGGCCATAAAGGGCTTAAACAAAAAACGTAGAGTAATTTTTCACAATTTAAAAAAAAATTATTCGTCAAATTCGTCCAACTTATAATAAGCAAATAGAGGCCTTGAAAAAAAAATGTAAAATAGTTTCTAAGAAACTGGGTGAGAGTGAAATTCATCCCAATTTCCACCAAGTCATCCCGCCTTAGGAAATAAATGTGGAGTAAGATACCACAACTTGAAAAAGGTCATGTGCGAGAGAAAAAATGCATTGCTACACTTCCTTTTAGAGATAAACTCACATATGACAATGTAAAGACATTTTTTCGTGAAGAAAAAAACATAAACATCTGCGCTTGCATTTCCCAGAATGGTCATGCAACTATGGAAGTTCATGGTGTACATGAAAAAAAGGAAATAGTTTCTACCCATACTTCCTTGCAAAAAAAAAATGCAAGACAGACCTACATGAAACAAATGAAAGACACTCCTTCCATTGCATGTACAATTTGTGAACAATTGAATTTTTCAAAAAAAAGTAAGTCTTTCACGCCTGATTTGCAAGAAGAATGCCTTCGAATGGAAGCCCATGATAAACCATTTTCCAGTGATAAAGTTTGTTTTCCATGCAAACGATCACTTGAAAATGGAAAAATTCCACAGTTTGCAACCCCTGACCAAATAAGATGTAATACACCACTAGCAGATGCAAGTTCACTTATGGAACTTGAGGAGAGACTTGTATCTCTACGAATCACATTTTCTCAAATAACAACTTGGGGCTATAAGAGATCCCAGATGGGCTTAACAGGATCAATTATTAATGTTCTTGTTCAGCTAGATGTTGTGAAAAAAGTGTTGCCACAGTTCATTAACAATACAATTACAATCGTTGTGGATCTGAAAAGACGCTTGCAATACAAAAATGTGTATCAAACAAGAAAAGTGAGTGTACATGCTGTTATGAAAGAATTAAAGGAATTATGTTCTAGGGCCTTGTACAAAGCAGAGAACATTTGTATAAATGCCAACTGAAATAATGTTCTCGTAGAAGAACATGGAAACTTTGCAGAGACTCTCAAAAATCATGGTGATTCTGATACAAGTGATGAATTGGAGACTGAAACACCTACTGAAACATTGGTCCATGGATTCATTGATTCACAGTGCATTCATG
Organism: Picea glauca; assembly: GCA_000966675.3. Taxonomy (NCBI): domain Eukaryota; kingdom Viridiplantae; phylum Streptophyta; class Pinopsida; order Pinales; family Pinaceae; genus Picea; species Picea glauca. Next base: position 21,304 of record JZKD02S1757442.1, on the reverse strand, counting down.
ACTTGCAAGACAAAATTTTCTAAATCGCACCTGGCGAGGGCAGTGTCCACTTGGACTATTCAAGGAAAAATTCGCTAAGGAAATGAGCTTTCCAACATTATTCTATGGAGATCCATGTGGCACTAATATTACAGAACGATCCAATTATCATAAAATAGTCTAATGGGAGCTACTACATTCAAGCGGTTACTTCTCTTGTCACATAACAATTTTTTTTTCAAAACAATGCGCATAATAATAGAGAAAATTATATCCTTCATGTGGGTCCGAATATGAAAAGGCCAGTTACAAGGAAGAAATTTGTTTTCCAAGGATGTGAAGTACAAAGTAAACCTAGAAAAAATTCTGAAATCTAATATTGGATACATAGATTTCAAGAACATCTGCACCTCTCCTGACTATTTGCATCAACAAAAAAAATAAAATTGCAATGATCCGGCAATTGGGGCTGCCAACATTTTTCATCACATTTATAAGTGCAGAGCATTGTTGGGATCCATTGGTGGATGTCGTTTTTGACCTGCATACGATCAGGAAACGTAAAAAAAAAAAACGATACACTACAAAATAATGACATTGACTACCTCATAAGAAAAGACCCAGTGACATGTACTCGATACTATAGACATAGAATAATTGCTTTGAGATAATTGATATGCCATGATGAACCATTTTTCAGAAAAATATCGGAGTACTTTTTTTTTAATGAATTCTAGAATAGGGGAAATGAGTATGACCACACATTGTTGTGGATAGAGGGTGCACCAGTATATGGAGCTAATAAGAATTCAGAGATCGAACAATTTTTGGATAAATACATAACATGCAATATAGATCATTTGGAACCAGACCTTGCGAAAGTCCATATACATTACCATACAAGAAGTTGTAGAAAACAAAAAATCTCGCATTGCAGATACAATTTCCCCGTTCCACCAATGAGAGATACAAGAATCATAGAGCGAGTTAGTTTAGAGGATAGTGTTGTTGTTGAGAAATCTAAATCCTTGTTCGCATTTATAGAACATGGAGGATTTGATGAAATGATGAGCTTTGATGCCTTCTTGAAACATGTAAATCTATCAGAAGATGAGTACATCGAATCCATACAAATAATGCTTAGGCAACCAACACTCTTTCCTAAATGAAAACTATTGTAAATATGGAACAACAATTTCTCTAAGAACATGCCAGTTATGTGGAAAGAAAATATAGATGCACGGTATGTGTTGAATGCATATGATGAAACATCCTACTGCACTTCATATATCATGAAGATTGACAAATATATGGCATATGCATTCAGAAAAATATGCAAAGAACATGAAAGAAGTCATATTGATTCCATACAAATGATACGCACCCTTGGCAATACATTTCTTAATATTCAACAAATGTCTGCTCAACAAGTAGTTCACATTTCCCTTTCTTCGCCCCTCACTTGTAGTTCAAGAAAATGTGTCTTCATAAACACATCTCCACTTGAAAAATGCACATTTATGCTTAAACCACCAATTTTGTTGCAACAAGAACCTGACAATTCAGAGGATGCAATATGTTTCTCTATTATTGATTATTACATCCAACATCCATCTCCTATTAGGCATATCTTCTTAGCATAATTCGTATCGCATTACAGAAAAATTGGGACACCCATATCAAAAAGAAAAAAACCCTTTGTTATACGGTTTATCAAATACAATAAACATTGTGACTATGAAAACTATTGTAGAGAAAAACTGCGACTGCGTGTTTCATTCCATGAAAGCTAGATACATTAATACATAACTTCTCTACATGGGAGGCTGCGTATGTTGCCTTAGAGACTATAGTGCATATCAATGAAGCTAGGTTTACCTACAATGTTAATCCAACATGGGGCGATCTAGAAGTTTCACTTAATGACCTAGAAAAACCTGGTGATCACGACGATACATTCAGAAACCCGAAAACAACCAGAACTTTTTCTGAGTCCTATGACTTACAAGTGGATTTTCCTTGTCCTCCAGTGGCTGAAAGTGAAAAACGTATCAACCTTGGTTTTCAAGTTACAAAACATCCTTTCCTGATTGAAAATAATGAATACCACAGAATAAGACGTCTGTTGAATCATGAACAACAAACAATTGTAAAGGAAATTGCCCTTAAAAAATGGTTGAACATGAACAGTCTTTTGCACGTGTTCCTTACAAGTAGAGTAGGAACATGCAAGACATTCACAGCTAAAGCATTGTTCCAAATGCTTATAAAAATCTATGATTCAAATAATTGCTCTGATCCTATGAAACCAAAGGGGCTAATAGGTGCATACACAAGAAAAGTTGCATACAATGTTGGTGGAACAATAGTCCACTCTACATTTTTATTGCCTTTTAACAAGTCACAATTTCTTCCACTTAGCAAGGAAATGTTGGATACATTATCTAAGCTTTCCAAGGAAATCCAAATTGTCTTTATAGATGAAGCATATTTGATTGGAAATCTCTTCTTGTGTTCCATTGATAGCCGGATAAGAAGCATAAAACATTTGCAGACCAAATACTTTGGAAACATTGACATGATTTTCTGGGGCGATCTTTACTAGGCACATCCCATCCAAGATTCTTTGGTATTTGAACAACCTATCGTTAACATGGAAAAAATGATCCATGACTTCTGGAGAGACAATATTAAATGGTTTGAGTTGCATACTACAATGCACCAGACAGATGAAACATTCATTTCAATTTTGAATAGAATGCACACAAACAACCAAACATATGATGACTTGACCTATATCAATTTGATGTGCTTGCAGCTTACACCAGTAGATCCAACATTCCCTTACCTGTTATACATAAATAATGATGTTGCAAAGCATAATAGCCACATGATGTCGCTCGTGCCTGGCAATAATATCATCATCAATTCGATAGACTTGGAAGAAAACAACCATGGAAATGTCCCACATCTTGAACATTCAGTCACTTTACCTTTGCACCTTGCAGTGAAATTAAAAATGCTAGTTGAAATATATGCGTGTAACTATGATTCACAGGATGGCTTGGTGAATGGTGCAGGTGGAATACTGAAAGGCTATACGAAGACAGAAAAAATAGATGTCCTTTGGATTAAGTTCCATCAACCGCATATAGGAAAGTGACAAGAAAGCAAGTTGTCTTATCTATATAATTCAAACACTRCAAGCGATTGGACTCCTATTTTGCGAATATCAAAGCCAGTATCGACATCAACAAAGACAGGTCGACTGAATATTCGCAAACAGTTTCTGATTAAACTTGCATGTGCATGTATAGTCCACAGATCACAAGGCCTAACACTTGATAATGTTGCATTTCAGCCTGCTAGAATTTGGATACATGGACTTGTATACACAGCATTGTCCCGTGTTTGAAGCATATACTCCTTGTATTTACTAAGTCCTATGACAAAAGATAAATTCAGAGTGAAACATAAAGTTGATACTGATATGGAAATACTAAGGAACACCACAAAATGGAAACTCCATTATGATTACCAATCCATACAAACAAATTCATCTGTATCAATACTGTCGCTTAACACACGTAGCTTAAATGCACACATGGAAGATATACTGAATGACTATGATTTAATGCAATCCGATATTCTGTGCTTGCAAGAAACACACATGGCATTATGCATGCAGAACAAACAATTCTCGAATCACAATTTTATATCAAGTTACATTACACATGGGGTGATGATAGTGGTGAAAAAACATGTACCAATTTTGGACCACATACATATCGAAGAAAATAATGTTGAACTCGTTCTTGCCAAAAACATTTCCCATGGGATAGAAGTTGCAATACTAAATCTGTACGTTTCTCCCCATGAAACATTCTCCAACATAGTAAATGTTATTTCCAATGCATTGGACCATTTTCATGTGAACGGATCCATTGTACTTGTAGGAGACTTCAATATTGACATGCTACAAAATACTGGGAGAACAAAAGAATTGCAAAACTACATGTGCAAATACATTCTGTAGTTTCTTCTGAACAACACAACCCATTTGCAAAATGAACTTATTGACCATCTTCATTCCAATGTGTCCGTTTCTCAATATAGTATGTTTGCCTTAGAAACATATTGGTCTGATCATGATACAATTGGTATTGCACTTGAATTATGACATATACATCAAACTTATTGCAAACTGATATTTCTATGTTTCAAAGCATATATGTATCCTTGATTTCTACACATAGCATTCTGGTGAGCATACAAATGATCTTCTACTCTAATTATAAAATATACATTGTGCAAAGACATAAAAAATAAGGTACATCCTCAAAAAAACTATTTGTGACTCTATTCGTCTTATTCAATTTTTTTTGTGTATATATGTACATAGTAGTTTAATTTTTCTTTACATCTGAGCTTATGTTCATATCCATTTTTTTTTGTACTTTTGTTGATAGAAATAGAAAGGGAAACTAGAAGGTGCAAAGAACTCCTACCCATAGATGCACACAAATCAATGCAAAGCTGCATTCTTTTTCTGCCTCTGTTCCATAGTAAACAATTTTTCCTTTACTTTCTCTGAATTTGTCAAACTTGTTTGTAGGTATGTTTTTTTTTTTTTCTTGCGCCGAGAAGCCACTATGCTGTATGTCCGCCATCCAACAAAGATACAATGTTGAGATAGCCAGCCTGCAAGTCCATTTGTCAATATGTATATAACCATACTATAATTGTTATTTGTAGGAAACAAAAGATTAGAGGCACAATGTGCAACCTACAAGTGCACGATCCAAATAAGAGGCTAAGTATGTAATAAGGGATCTGTGCATCATAAGCAATTTGTAGGGAAACGAACAATAAACACCTGTTTCTAACCCCACCAACCCGACAACGCATGATGCACAAATTGTACATGCTCTATAAATTCTCAACCACTCGACAAGTCCGCTTGTCAATTTGTATATCGTAGAACTGTATGTGCTATTTGTAAAACACAGAACAATAGAGGCCTATTTTTTGACCCCTCCTGTCCGAGAACCCGCAAGTATTGAATGCGATATCGATACACGATCTATAAAATCTCATCTGCATACTTTATAAAGGAACATATTTACTTTAGCCTCGTTTCTACACACATTGATCTGCAAATCACAGACTTGGTGTTGCACATGAATTATGAAATGTGTAGTGGGAGTTAGACGGATCCCTTTTCTTTTCTTAGGAAATTTTGAACCCACTAGCCTGAGAACCCAATTTATATATGGCGTAAATCAACCCAATGTACAGCCTGCAAATATGTATTGCTCATTTGTGGGAGTCGACCAACCCTGGAGTAGAATGTTGAGCTGGTCACCTTGCAAATCCGCTTCTCATTTTTTTATCATAAGATATTTGCAAGGAACTGAACAATAGAGCATCGTTTTTGACCCCGCCATCCTGACGACCCATGATCTAGAAATTGTAGATGGTCTATCAAATGTTGGCCAGCCCGCAAGCCCTCTTCTTAGTTTTTATATCACGGAACAATAGAGGCTTTCTTTTGAATCTTCCCGACCGAGAACCGCGATGCCGAACCATGCACTTTTAGACTTGGCTATTCCTTCCTTGCTTTCTCTTCCCCGTGGCCGTTACCTTCGCATTTGTGCATGATAAAAAATATTGTTTATATATATATATATATATGTGTGTGTGTGTGTGTGTGTTTGTGTGTGTCTTCTTTCTAAAACTTTAATGATAACAATATTTCATTTAGCCACCATCTAAGCTATCATGTATGCGTGCAAGGCTCGAGAAGTTTTGACATTAATGCAATTTTTGCGAAGCATTTTCTTCTCGCTTCTCAGTTTTAATTTAAAATGACATGGAATGTCATTCACACACCACCATCTTGCCTCGTTCATGAAACTTCCAATCGCTTCCCAGTCTTAATTTCAAATACCATGCAATGTCTTTTGCACACCACCAGTTTGGTTCATTCACAAAACCTCCTATCCTTAAATGTTGTTGGTCGTAACCCTCACCTTCTCACTTCTAATTTTGAAATAACTACTTTTTACTTCTATCAGGTCACCATACAACACACATACATATTGTCATTAATGAGGAGATTTTCCATTCACACGCATTGAAGCAATGTTTGCGGGGGGTTATATTGTCCCCTCCATTTCTTCATTTCAAACAATGTCTAGAGCCAACCAACCTTTTGATAAAATATTGGCAGTAGTTGCATAGTAGTTTTGTAGAGACACAGTGAACATCTTCCTCAAGAGCTTCCCGTGAAAAAGAACGAAAAAAAAATTGTATGGGAGGTCGAACAACCCGACATTTACCGTCAAATCATGGATCTTGACACTGATCTAGAAAGCATATTCTACAACGTTGATCATCCCACACACGCAATTTAGCATGACTTCTCAATGGACATAATTGGTAACGAAATTTTTTATGCAGATGAATCCTTCGTATTCCATATCAATGCTTTTGAAACCGAATAAAAAAAATTAATCATTGAAAAAAGAGATGTAAAAAATAAGAAAATAAAACATCTTTCAAACCTTGACCTTGCCAATATGAATGCATCCAAAATCTCTGAACTTCACAGGTCAAATGAAGATTCTCTTCATGATTTCGTTGGATTCATTGAAGTCCAAAATGCCAGACTAAAGAACCGGATTAAGGAATCAGAGGAAGCTTTGTTTCCTATTCCATTACTTGGAAATTCCTTGGAAATAGGCATGCATGTGACTACGTGCACCCCTGCAACAAATCTAAAAGGTTCCTCCATATTCCTCGCATCCTGTAGATGATATGTCGAGAAAAATATCAACAAAATAATAGAATTGATTGCCAAGGCCTGGGAAACATCACATAATATGGATTCCCTAGAGAGCAGGGCACATAACTGGCTCCTACTTCTGTAGATGGATTTCAAGAACGAAGAAACATTCCAGAGACGAGAAGAACAAAACATGATATCCTATCCAAAAAAAGGCTCACTCAATTAGAAGCATGTTGGAAACAGAAAGTGAAGAACTTGTACCTAATTGTGCAATTGTGTGAGAAAGCAATATCAAAGAAAGAAACATTATTCACAAAGCTCACCAAAATAGCCTTATCAAGAAAGACAAATGGGTTCCAGGACCCCGGCTTAATCCTCAACTCGCTGACGTTAACCAAGCAAGCTTTTGATCAACAAGTTGATAATTTGAAGGATTTCTCTTTAGAATTTTTTTACAGAATTGTTGAATATGGTAAAGAAGAGGTGCACAACTGCCTAGTCAGGTATTCTCTATAGAATGGAGACATTCATGAAGGTCTGTGTAAAATTTTAATTGATCTAAGTAAATTAGAAAATGAAATTTTCAACATTCGAATCCGCAATGACATCAATGTCGCCCCCTTGAAAAGATATATTGAAGAGAACTTGAAGTGGATCAGCCATGAAATCCAACAGTCAAATGCATAAATGCTCTGTGTCTCAATCCAATTATTGAAGTAGGCTGCCCACGAAAACCAGTAGGGAAAGGAATGATCAACCAAACACAAAAATTACTTATACGTACCATCCTTGTAAGTGTATAGAGATAGTCCTTTCTTTATCAATCAAGTTATTCCTTTTCTAAGTAGAAATCTATAGATAAAAACCAATCTTCGCATTTCTACTTTTCAGGTATTACATTCTAGCATGTCCAACTTCTTTCCACACTCCTATTTATTGTACATATTTATGTTATGGTAAGCGGGAGCCCCAATCCCAGTCTATATGACAAACGCATTTACATTTCCAATGATATGTAACAAAATATTTTTTTTTTCATATATTCCAAATAAAACTATTTTGTTGTCTCATATATTTATGTCTTCCTAGATTTTTTATCTTCAACTATGTTGAATGTGAATTCATTATGTTTATTTTATCTCTATTCTCTTTTTTCCTTTTTCAAAATAATGTATGACATATATCGCTCACTCAAATTCGACATATCATATTTCACACATGTGTCTTTAAATTTCCAGGAATATGGAACATGTTTCATTTTTTCCAATTTTCATCCCCCTAGCTCGACAACCCGTGATCCAAAAACTGCCTAAGTATGTAATCTGGGCTCCATCACACTATATAGAATGATGGTTTCATACATTCTCTATAAAAGAAAATATTTCATATGTATAAAAGTAAATATCTAATTTAAAAAAATACATTTTTGCTATGTACAATTTATGCTCTCCAAGAACCTATTGTTTGATACATTCCAATTTCTTGTATCCATGATCCCCTGTTTTAAAGAAAAATAATTCAGAATGTTATTTATCTGGTCCTCCTGTCCACAACCTTGTGTAGCAGACATTGGTACTATATTTTTGGAACATTTTCCCACCACCATCTCTAAGACCTATGTAAAGAAAAGTAATTCCCGACTGTTAAATTTTTGGGACACAAACCCTTGAAATTCAAATGGTCTGGAGTTCCCATTATCAATTTGTACATCATGGAACTCTCGGTGCTGTTTGAAGGTCATGGAACAACAAAAACCCTCTTTTCAGGTCCCCATCCCGAGAACCCGCAATCCAAAAACTGGCTAAGTATGGAATGAGGGTTTCGTCTATGCTCTAATTTGGGAATGCTGCTTTTCCTCCTTCTTTTATGTGTTCCTAGATTTTTCATTTTTAGAATGAACTATGACATAAATAACTTACTCAAATTTTAGATATCAGATTTCACTTATATATATATATATATATATATATATATATATATATATATGTTTCTT
>JZKD02S1757441.1:651194-662472 GCA_000966675.3 Picea glauca | reverse complement strand
GTAACAACATTTATGCTAATCAATTACATGTCTTATAATGACATCCTATAACATTCAAATAAGTAATAACATTTATCTTTATAATGTTATTTGATAAGTGCATAATGATATTATTATGTTACAAGTAAACACTATCATTTTCAATTATACACTTTGATGATGATATCTAAACAAGTGTAACATCTATACTGATCAATTATGTATCTTATAATGATATCTAAATAACAATAGTTTATTTTTATAATATTATTAGACTAAATTTATTACTGTTCCTAATGATTAAAATATACATTTATTGTTCATAGTACTTATTCAAATAAATAGTGACATAAGTTAAACATGTAGAATTACTTTCAATTTCAACTTGTGACTTTAACTACTTAATCATTCAATATTAAAATTGAATGTATTATTCATCATATTAATTAAATAAATTAAATATGTGTAATTTTCTTTGATTTCAATCACACCACTTTTTTTATTTAATGATTTAGTATTTTTTATTTAATATCTTAATTTAAAATCACACCACTTTCTTTATTTAATGATTTAGAATTTTTTGTTTAATATTTTAATTTATAAAACTTTTTAATATTTTATTTAATTATATTTAAACATGTATTTCCTCCCAAGAGTTTACAAGTTCAAATGGGGTAAGGTATGTATACTTCCATAGACTTTAGCAGTCAAATCTTTGAGGTCCCTTGTTCCATAAACAAAAAAGTTCCATCACCAATTTGATGTCTAGTTCAACTATGACCTTAAAATTAAATTATTATTATCATTATTATTATCTTATAAACACTCTATACTACAAATTAACTTTTTATTATCTTATAAACCATATTCATTTAAATATTTTATATTTGACGACTTTTTACTATTTACTATTCATTATGTTTATTAATGATAACCATGATGGTGATTAAAACAAAGCCCACTAAAATCATATTCATTTTAAATCTACATAATTACCTTCACTGAAACCATACTCATTTTAAATCTACATAATTACCTTCAATTTTAACATTACTATCTTGTCCACTTAATCATTTATGTCTCAATTCTATAGAACTGTGTGTCAACATCAAACGTAAGCGATCTAATCACTTATTGCATTGTATTTCTTTGTAATACTTGTTACTTTCAAGCTTCAAATCAAGAATGAGATCGCTAAATGAATATACAGAGCACTTAAGTATTGTGTCCACATGTCGGTTGGACGAATTCTTTACAAGGATAAGGATTCATAATGACATCAGGCTTATAATTATATTGTGTTCCACAAAATTTCCTATAGAGGGAAAAGGAACAATAATGCATAGATATCAGGCTTGTAATTATAGTGTGTTCCACAAAATTTCCTTTAATAGTAAAGGAACAATAATGGATAACTATAGTCAGTGTTTAATTACTGTCTGCATATCACTTGGCATAATTCCTTATAAGGAAAGGAATAAGGATTCCTAATAAGAAGAAGACATAATTATATTGTGTTCGGCGAAATTTCCTATAAAGAAATAACAGTACATAATTATACAAGTGTTTAATTATTGCGTTCACATGTCAAGCAGCCAAAACCAAATTCCCTTTCAACAAAAAAAAATAACAATCCTTAATTATGCCTGGGATCTAATATACTGTGTCATATCACTTTAGCCAAATCCCTTTCAGGAAAAAGAATAGAAATCCAGATTAACTTGACAGGTTAATTTCCCAAAGGTTTAACATGGGGTCCATTAGGATGTTAGTTTCTTTTTCAGTGAAATTAATTAGTATTCGTTGTAAGCTTTTTAGACATCTCTATTCTACTAAGTTGTCACAGCTATCTTTTGCTAATGCTGGGTCTCTTCCCATTGTTATATATAGCGGATATCTTATTGTAACTCTTCCCATTTGTTATATATAGCTGATATTTTATTGTATTGAATATACAGATAACAAATAAGAGAAATTTTTTATTTTGTTCTATGAAGTCTTGACTCATTTATGATCCAAGTTAAACTTGTAGATTTCTACATAGGAGAGGAATAAGAATGGATTCCAACAACTAGATTTTCCCTAGCTAATGGTTTTGCATTTACCTACATTAGTATTTGAATTTGGAAACAAATTGAGGTGTAGCAATACCAGGATTTTTGTAGATTTTTTCTTGTCTATTTTTTCAATTTTTAGATTGATACTACATTTTAAACTTCATTCTCTTTCTTTGAAAGAACTTATGCACCGAGATTGGCTGCAGAGTTGCGTTTCTTCGACTCGCCCATGATTTGCTGCCCATAGAGACAACCTCCGTGCCCATAGTTATTGGAAATTAAATGCTAAAAGAACAGAACCCTGTGGCATTACATTCTCACAAAAAAGCTAAAATAAATATTGGTTTCTGTTAGTGTACAGAATGATGAAAAATAAATATTTGGCTTTCTATTTTCTATTTTTATGAAATTTGGTGACAGAATGGTAGCACACTATATTCTGGGAAGTAAATTTTCAAATTTTTGAATGCTAGACCAATCTGGCATTAAATCTGAAATTGTGAAACAAAGGGTAACACACTCTCTATTGGGGAAGTAGATGTTCATTTTCACTGTTACACCACAATATACTACCACATTTTTAAAATCTAATTAAGCTATAATACCAAGTGTTAGATAGACCCAACCATACTATCAAATCCCTTTTTTTCTTTTAATGGAAAAACTTATCATCAAACCTATGTTAACCAACAATGGGAACCGCTATCACTGGCTGCTATCCGTGAATGCGAACTGACTCATCACCATTATTCAAGGAAAACCACGTCACCTAAAATAACCAGCGGGTGGTCCATAAGATAGCAAACTTTCACTATTGCCAGATACCTGTGGCTCTTGGGCTGTTAACCTATTTCCTTACATCCGAAAAAAACAAGCTCTTAACCAAGTAGAAACAGTTTTAAGCCATACTCCAGAACCAAACAAACTCTTAACCAAATAGAAACAGTTTTAAGTCATACTCCAAAACCATATTACCAGATCGATATATGATTTTGAAATATTTAAAATTACAAATTTTTTAAATAATAACTTACATTATAATATAATATATATTTACCACATCCCTTTGTGATTTTGAAACATTCATATCGCATCTTTTTAAAAAATTAATAGCTTACATGATAAAATATATATAAATAATAAATAAATTATAATTTTTTATTATTTCAATACAGAACTGTAACTCAAGGAGAGTATATATAACTAGCAGTTATCAATTCACCGATTACAATTTAACTCTTTCATATCCAAGAGCTTCTGTTCTACAAAAATACAATTGAAGTGGCTAGGATTCCTTTCACATCCAAGAGCTTCTGTTTACAAAATTACAGCAAATCAATACTCACACAGTGCCCATCTATTATATAAGTCTGGCCGTGTGATCATTGGTTGTCTCATTGGACATATGTTGTGTATCACTCGACATGAAACATTTTTTTTAGTCTGTTGAATCCCCAACCCGCTCTGCATGATATAATCCTTTGTTCTGTCCACTGTGTCTTATCTCAATTTTTTATCCTCCTCGAACACCTTCCAAAATTCGAAAATATTTTTTCATAACATTCCAGATTGTATGATTTAAAACTTAAAAGAGAGACATTATTCTTACTACAATATTAGTTGCTCTATCACAAATATTTCACATATATCAATTGTAATTCTCATCTATTATATAAGTCTGTCAGTGTGGTCATTGGTTGTCTCATTGGACATATGTTGTGTATCACTCGACATGAAACATTTCTTTTACTCGGTTGAATCCCCAACCCGCTCCACATGACATAATTCTTTGCTCTATCCACTGCGTCGTATCTCAATTTCTTATCCTTCTCGAACAAATATTTTTTCATAACATTCCAGATTGTACGATTTAAGACTTAACAAAGACATTATCTGTATATTTTTACTACAATATTAGTTGCTCTATCACAAATATTTCACATATATCAATTGTAATTATCCCACAGGAGTTGTCAATTTAGAAAGGTCTAAGTACATTTCACTCGCAACTAAAGAAAAACACACGAATATTTCCTGCAAATTAAATAGCATTATATATTTCCAAATCTCATCCTAGGTTTATAGTAATCTGATTCAATAAGTCAAATTAATGATTTTGTTTCTCCAATGTCAACTGAAAATTAAGATGGGCCATGTTCATGTCATTTGCTGAACTTAATATGTTGATATATTATTTATTGTGTGGATAGACACTTTCCACAGCTTACTATGAGGGAAATGTGTAATTCCTTCCCTGCTTAACATGGAGTTCACACATAAAACATAAATAAAATATTTTGATGTCCACCTTAAGTAAAATATTTTTATATCAAACTTTATATATATAAAAAGTAATTAAAAGTAAAAAAATTATTATTCCATCTATAGACGCTTTCTACATCCCAATATGAAGGAGATGTATGAAGGAGATGTGAAATTCACTAACTGTTTAACATAGTGTGGCATTTAAAAAATATTTCAATGTCCACCTTGAGTAAAAATATTTCAATATGAACTTTATATGTATATAGAGTAATTGAAGGTAAAAATAAAATTATGACATTTCAATAGTGCACTGCTCAGTTTTTTAGGGAGATGTCTAATTCTTTCCCCACTCAATATGGAGTTCACACATGGCATATATATATTAAGAACCAGCATAGATCCATCTTCACTCTGGATCTATAATGAGCAGAGAGGGATTAAGTCCTTTAAGGTGCAAAAAAAAATTGATTGAAAAAACTTGACGAAAGGTTTGCACCTCAAAAGGTTTGATCCCTCTCCCTCTAAACACATCCAAAGTTAAGATGAACCTATAGTGATATAATATAATGCTGAGGAAGCCCATAGGAATAGTTATGTTGGTTCAACCCTTTCCACTAAGTTCCTAGGAAGTCACGAGATCCATTCCATGTCCCTAGCAAACTTAACAGAATAATTACCCCTGTCACAACAACTTGGCCAAAGAATAGCTTCAGTGAAGTGTGAGACATATTTAATTCATTAAAAATCCCATGTAAGAAGGTACCACTTGGACATAGCACACATGCAATCTGTTATCTTCACCAATCATGCGACATGCGATGAGACAAACTGGAGTGACTTGAGTTTATGCTAACAACTTAAACTCAGTGGACCTTTCAATGCCAACCTTCCCATGCATACTGCCATTACAAGAGTTGATTGTCCCTAATAAAACTATGTAAGGATGCATCTTGAATAAATATCTCTCATGTAGGCACTAATTATTCAACCACCACGTTTCAAAGCGTTACAAATTACGAACTTTTAGGAAGGTATCAACCAATCATTGGCCAAATTGAATTTGGAGACTTCAATGACCCCTTCAAGCCATTGCACACATAGAAGGCCATGAATATTTTTGTAACAGCTACAACAGCACATTCAAACTTTTTTTGTCCGACAAAAGATATCATTCTACAGAAGTATTGAGTTTGCATCCTCTTTGATTTAATCTTGCGATCTTTTGTATGTTGTATTACTCTCAAGCTTGCCGTGAATCTCACATTCAAGAAGCTCCAGTCTAAACAAAGAAACCGACCTTTGTTATCTTGATGTTTTGCAATAAACCTAACCCAAGGACTAGAAAATTAAACAAACATCTAAAACCTTTTTCTTATATTCAGTCATAATAGTGCAGACCTCAACCCTCCTAATTCTAAGCTGTAGATACTATGCGGCTGTGATTCTCAAGGACTGTTTCAATTATCAATCGACCGTATTCACTCACACATGCATTATGAATTAAGTCGTAAAGAAACCAACAGTACTAATTCATTCCTGCAGAGATGCTGATCAAGTGGCGGGGTCATGCAGTATGGGTCAAATTTGGGAGCAGACCCCTGGGGTTAGAGACTGGAAGCATGGACCAAAGGAAATTATCGATTTCTGCACCACCACAGCTTGCCCTTGAATACTTTCTAGGGATATCTATTAACAATTTGTATTCCAGCAAGTTGCAGAGTTCCTTATAGCTTGAAGTTGATCCCAAAAACAGAACAATACCTTGCCCAACTCCTTGTTACCTGAATTTCCATTGATGTGCCGCTAAAGTCAGCACAAAGGGTTCCTGAACCATGGTTAACAAATTTGGCTGAATAGGCCAAATGAATTCAGAAATTCGGTGATCGATTTCTTCAACCAAATTATTAAGTCCAATTCGGCTAAGTCGCAATGACCTGGGAAAAATCAAACCCACATGGATATGCTCTGTATGCACCGTGACATACTCCATCTTCCATCTCTCAGAGTTATTTCCTCTGATACACGCAGTCAGTATGACTAGAAAACGGGACGAGGATGCCCTGAACAACAACAGCATTCTTGGACGAGGCAACATGGTCCTGTGCCCTAAAGCTTTTAAGAAATAACGTGCAGAGATCCTTTTCTTCTGAACTGCAGTTCCGTGTACCTCAGCAGTGATCAGTAATCTTTGATCAGGAATCAGAATGCCTCCAAATTAAGCTACTAAAACCTAAATTTTGAAAAAATTACATTTTTAAGTATTAGTCATTAATTAGTGCTGAATTTTTCCCATAACAGATTTTTTCATTCGACCTTTTTCTGTAACGTACCAATTCAAACTAGGCAACTATGGCCTGAACGATAAAACTGAAACCTGTCCAAGCAACAGCAGACCTAATATTTCTCTGTTTGCCTCCTAAGCTGCTGAAACCTGAAGGATCTCCACTACCACATAGGGGAAAAGAATGCTCGTTGTAATCAGACTTTAAGCCTTCAGGTGACTTCATGTATCTTAAATTCACAGTAGGAGAAGCTGCAGGGAAGTAGAAATAAATTCTGCAATGTTTCAGCTCCCAAAGCTAATTTTCATATTTGGTCCATTTGCAAAACACCCCATTCCCTTTCCTTTGGCAGAAATTCTGCATACCCTGATATATTAAAACTGTGTCGATCCTAGTTCACTGTATGAGCTTGGCAATCCCTTGATCCCCCCTTTTCAAAAGAAAACATTTTTGTTGCAGTGTGAGATGACCGGACACTCAATCGGCACCTTCTCGAGGATTGACAACCATTATAATCGTTAATCACCAAAAGCTCAACCATTATAATCGTTAATCACCAAAAGCTCTGAGAAGCAAGCAAGAGCAGTGGCATACATCAGAAATCTGTATTCAATCTACCTAGGTATCATAAGTCCTCTGACACAATTCAAGTGTAGTGTGCCCATATATTTTACAAGTATAATCAACTTTGAAAGATGGAAAGTTTGTTTTGTTCTTCGACCCCATAGTTTAGTTTTCCCTTCTCAGAAAAGAAGGGCAATTCTTCTATAGCAACCAAGATATGATCAACGATAACATATCAACTTGCAATAACAAAGCAAGTGCATCCATCATCAGACTCCCACACACCACCTCAGCTAAGAAACAAACACCGCAGCTTCCACAAACTAATAGGGTAGTTAAAAGCGTAAAAGTTGATCTAAAAGGAGAATAGGGAGAAGCCACTTGAAGCTCTTCTGCAATTAGTATAGTATGTTACTACTTAGACTTTTGCATTAAAAGGAAGGGTAGAAGTGAAAAAAATTCTCTAGCTTTCAAGAGACCAGAAATTTCAAAACAATCATCTTCTATCAGAAAGTCTCTCATATGAAGCACAGAGACTTTAAGAAGGAATAGCTGGTACCAGGAGATTACATATTTATAAACAAATACACTTAACCCATTGACATATATTACCAAAATCCGTTGCCCAGAAGCAATCTGAAAAATAAAGAGGTTTCTGCATTTACTATGTAAACAATGGTGATCCTGGCAAGACTTGTACCAGAACGAATTGATTTATATTGTGCAATGATAGTTACTATATCGGACAATTTCATACATTTTTTAACTTTAAATTTCAATGTTTGGCAAAACTTGTGCAACAGTGTCTGAAACAGAGCAGAACAAAAAGGATAATCTGGACCACCAACCCTGCTTGATCGCCTTTCTATATGTTACATTGATAAGAATAATATCCCTGCTCTACTCAAACACTTATACTAATAACAGGCCTAATCTCGGACAGTAGTCTACTCTATTGACTTCATACCTGTAAGATAAACTTGGCACTGAATGATGGTCTTTCCCACCCGGAAACCTGGCACTACTGTGAAACCCACTTTTGGCCTGAGACCCACACTGTCATCAGCCAATGCAACATTCTTTACAATACTTTCCATATACACCTCAGAGAAGTCGGTGTCTTTCCTGACCTGAAAAATATTGACCTTGGGATCAAAGCAGAATGCCAGTCTATGCACAAGCCATACCGGCTTTGCTAGTTTCAGGAAAGCTTGATAGAGAGGGGTTCTTGGATGCCCACCACTGAGAGCATGATTCCTTTGATCCAAATTACCAAAAAATGATTCCTCCATCTTAGGATGAACGATCTGAAGGTACTTACTGTGACAGAACTTGCCAAACAAGCAATCGGGTGCAATGGCAAGGACATCAAATGGATCCCGGGATTGCATATCCTGGAATTGGGCCATGAATTCATGTCTCTGTTTTTCAGGATCCAAGATGGCAGGAAGAGAATCTGTAACATAGAAATTCTCATTATCAAACCCACTGAACATTCTTTGACAGACATAGGATTCAAAGGCATATTTCTTATGTGCTCTTTTTGCATATAGGATGCCTGGTTCAATAGAATTGGCAGCAGCATCTAAATCCCATTCTGCAGTCTTCATCATATTTATCATCAGCTTTGTAAAATCATGAGCCGCTTTGGCTGCTACCTGTACGGTAGATATAAAGAACTGAGGAGTCAAAGTAAGAGAACCATTAGAGACATACCCAACTGCATCCTTGAAGCTCTTCTGCCTCAATGTCTTCTCCAGTTTCCCCTTCTTATCAGTTGCTTCTCTAAGCTCCTCCCTGAGTTTTTCAAGCTCTGAGTCCCTGATCTGAATCTGGGCCTGAAACTTCTTCACCATGAGCTCATATGTCTTCAGCATGCTCTGCTGCTCTTGAATTTCTGCTAACAGATGAGAGTCCTCATCGGAATATGTTGGGGGCTTCTCTTTCTCCCTGTATGAATGCTTAAGCTCTGAGAGATGCTTGAGCTCTGCAATGACCGCCATATCTGCCATCTGTATTTTCTCGGGATCATAAGGCATATGGGCTGCTTGAAGCTGCACATAGGCTGCCTTCAAAGCAGAAATGTTCGCAAATAGCTTAGAAATTAGGGTTTCCAGGGCTTCTGACTTAGGATTATTTTCATCCGAGGGTTGTGGGTATACTTTCTGTGATTCATTCTCATTCTCGTCTGTTTCCTTCGATACTGCTGTCACCTCGCTACTATTCTCGGATAAAGGGCGTTGATTTTCTTCAGAAAAAACCCCAATGCTGCGCAATCTACAAACCCTAGCAAACTTATGTACAATGTCAGTGATATTGGCACCCTTGACTGGCTGAGAAGACTCCATCCAGGAGCCCAAAGAGGCTAATAGTAAAACCCAAGCATGGGAACAAGGCAATAGTAATAATAATAATACAAAGTCCCCAACACAACCCAAACAATATCTGGTGGTCCGAGGTTCAAATCTCTGGGCTATGTTAGCTCAGTTTCGGAAACTAGCTAAAACCCATTTCCTGCAATTCTCCCGCCTATCACTTGATTGCATGAAACCCTCCCAAAATAGCCCTCAAGCAGTTTCGAACCGTTGCTGCCGAATAATTCGCAACCCTATAGGATTTTTTTCAATTTAAACCCTATGGAAATTTTTCCAACAAATGGGTATGGCCGGCCAGAGTAAAGTGTCGCCGAGCTATTGTCTTTATTTTTAAATGGGTATTCCAGGAATGTATGTTGAAGCCAGGCCGACGCTTCTTCGTGTGGGTATCACGGAACCCAACAGGACCGACGCGAGATTCGATGCGGGGCCGCGATTTTTGACTTAAAAGCAATAGAAAAAGCGTGGAAACTGACAGCCGGCCTGTAGATTCCGTCTAGTAGACGTAAAAACATCATGGACTATACAGGCGGGAAACCGCCAGTTCTGCGCTACAACTGGTATCCAATGCCTCCAAAACCCTTCCAGCCGCTAAAACTCTGCACAGAAGATTCGCTAAAATGGAGGACCTCCCCAAATCCTCGTGGAATACAGGGATCGCAAATAACGCGTCAAAAAGATAAGAATTTGGGATTCTACAACATCCAATCAAAAATCTTGTCGAATCGTCGCCCGTACCCTCCTGCTCATACACTGGGTGGTTTAATACTATACACGTTTACAAACAAAATACATTTTACAACGTGTGAGACAGCTATTGGTATTTACCCCTCTCAGCGACAAGTCAGTTAATGAAAATCCTTTCCATTATTGAAGATAGGGCTGACCAGGAAGCATTCACAGCTAATTCTGGCTGTGCTTATTATAATTATCAAATGGGATTTCTGCTTCACTAGGTCAATTGTGGCTGACATGAGATGTAAGTCTAGCTGAATTTGACAAAACACAGAAGTGTAAGTTTAAGTGAGTTTGACTAAATTTAAAAATGTTTAGATGAGTTTAAATGTTATATGATTGGGAAGTTTTTTAAATTTTATTGGAATTTTTTTTTTAATTGAATTTATATTTTTTATTAAAAAAAAAGATCTTCAAAAATCTTTATTACATTTAGATTTTTCAATCTCAATAATGGAAATTTATAGTTTTAACATCACAAAAATTTATTAAAAAAATAACTATAAAAAATCAAAATCTTACTATAAAAATCAAAAAAATCTTAGTATATTTAAACTATGCTAAAATATTTTAAATATTTAATAATAACCATCTTAAACGTTATGTTATACTATTCTGATGGAAGAGTCAACTTTTTGACAGGTAGGTATTATTTTTAAGTTTTATTTATTAAAGATTTTTTAATAAAAAATGGAATTAGAGTCATGTTAAAAGTGGACTTTCATCTTTCCATGTCATTTGAGTATTTTTAATGTTTTTTCAATTTGTATAAATTGATAATTTATCAATTTTAAATTTATAAAAAAATATAAATTAAATTTTTTAAATAAAAAATTGATGAATGTTTTCAAAAATTTAAAAAAATAATAATAATAATCATAATTCAATTTTTATATCAATATAAATATAATAAAATATACTACATTATAAAATCAAAATAACTATTACAATTTTAATATAAATTCTATACTATATAGAATTAAAAAATAGTCATATAAATTCATTGAAATTAAAAGTAAAT
>JZKD02S1757441.1:626744-640721 GCA_000966675.3 Picea glauca | reverse complement strand
AGCCCACAACAGGACATCTGGTTCCGCTAAAATGGAAATACCAGCAATATTCAGCGCTTCAGTGTAACAGCTCCATTCAATAGCCTCCCCACCGCTAAGAGCCAAATCGATACTCCCTTTCCATTTTGCTGGGAGAGATGGAAATCCACAAGGAATACCAACCTGTGCAAGATGTAAATAATTGGAGGAAGCGAGCTTTGTACACAGGGCCTGGGAGAGAATAGAGCATCCTTCCATACCTATAAGTTTATCCCTTCCGATCTTTTTATTAGTGCAAGAACCCGGCTTCCAACGGAGCCAGTGGAGGATGACAGGGGCAGCTGCAACCAAGCCCTTCCAGAACGATGAAGCCCTCTTTTGCTGTAATAAGGGTAATCGAAACCAATCGCAGAGACTCAAAGGGTCAATATACTTATCAATAACTATTCGATGCCAGATACTATCAATAGTTACTGCTCTCCAAAGGGAGCTAGCGAGGAGGGTTGTATTGAAGGAAAAAATGCTTTTTAGACCCCATCCACCTGCCTTTCTTGGCTTTGTCAAAATATCCCACCTGCAGATATGCATACTGTGTTTTTTCCCAAGTCCATTCCACAGAAAATCCCTGAAGCTGAGAAGTCCACCATTACAGAGTATCCCTGGCTCTCTGCCAAGCGCAGTGAACCCCTCCCTTCTCAAGTTTTAGAGTTGCCTCCCTCTGGATCTCAAAACCCCTCAGCACACTCTACCCACCTATCTCCGGGACTTTCTGAAAGCTCAGACCCTTTCCCCGTTGAGACTAACCCCTCCCCTCCACCTCCAGCATTGCAAAAGTTGTCCTCTCCCTCCACCTTAGACAGATCGCTGCCTAGTCCGTCCTCTTCCTTAGCCCCGGCTGCTTCCCCTTCCACGCTTCCAGGTTTTAGCCAATCGGAGGATGATGATATTAGTCTTCTTGATTCGTTAAAAACCTTAGCCTCTCCTAGTACTCTCCCGAGCAACCTTGACATATTACCTATGTTCAGGAGCAAAGAACAAATCCGCCCAGCCACGGAGTGAGGCTCCTCCTCTACTTTTACTACAGACAAAGACTCCAGTGCCCTGGCTTGGTCGAGAGGTCTTGGAGTGGAACTCTCGCCTCTACAGACTCGTAGTTCCAGGAAGAAAAAAGAGATCGAGATTTCGCAGATTGCTTCAACTGACCTTCCCACACAGGAAGGAAAGGCCCTTAGAGCACTTAAGGCCTTGGCCAGAACTAAGAAATGATAGTGCTCTCTCTTAATATCCGGGGGATCGGAGGCCCCCTCAAGGTTGCCTCCTTTAGAAGATTACTAAACTCTACTTTGCCGGATCTCATTTTTCTCCAAGAGACTCTTGTTTCTGATCAACTTTCCAGAGACTTTGTTCATCGTTTTCGCTCATCGTGGGTTACTGTGGCTGTAAGCTCCCTTGGCAACTCGGGGGGTTTAGGGGCGGCCTGGAACCCGGATCTCTTTGAGCTTACTCCCTATCTGTTGCGGGGATGCATTTTACTGTCTGCCCGCTACCTTGTTACTGATCAGCAGGTGAATTTTATAAATATTTATGGCCAGTGTACAAACAAGCCTAGCTTCTGGAAAGATTTAGCTGACAGTGGAGCCCTCTCCTTACCAAATCTCATATTGGGAGGCGATTTGAATATCACTCTTTCCGCAGATGAACATTGGGGAGGTCCCTACCTTCCGGGTTATTCAGTGGACTTCTACAGGAATCTTTTTGCTTCAAATAATCTCTTTGACGTTCAGCCATCTTGTTTGGTGCCAACATGGCGGAATGGACGTACCGGTACAACTGCTATTGCGAGAAGGCTCGACCGTTTTCTGGTTGCGGAGGCTTTCTTGATTTCACCCTCTCCTCCATCCTCGTGGGTGGAGTTTCCTTTTGTCTCGGACCATGCTCCGATCCTTCTCAATTTGATACCTCCGGCGCGTCTCCGTCCGACCCCCTTTAAATTTAATCATCATTGGATACAAAGCGGGGACTACTCAAATATAGTTCGTGAGGTATGGACTGACCCTAGTTTCTTGCTTAAGGAAAATCCACAGAGGCGTATCGTGTGGAAACTAAAGACTCTAAAATCTAAATCTAAACGGTGGTTTAAGGTGCTAAAATTATCTCAATTGGCTCGTCTCCTTCAGTTGGAATCGGCGATCCGTTCCTATATCGCTTCTACATCCATTACAACCTTGACGGAGGAGGAGACTATCGACCTTGCTGCACTAGAAACAAACAKAGCTGACATTCTGCGTGAGCAAGAGAATGCTTGGCGTCTTCGCAGTCGTGCGACTTGGTTAAAGAGTGGGGACTCAAACACCAAGTATTTTCATAAGCTTGCAACTTTTAATAGGAGTAAAAAATCCATTTGGTCCATTGACAACACTGAAAAGGGGACCATCAGAGGGCAGGCTGAGATTATGACGGAGGCTGTTTCTCACTTCAAACAAAAATTCAGAGCTCCTATCAATCAAAATCTTTTTGAAAAGGCCACTACAGCTGCACTTTATACACATTTTATCACTGCTGAAGACGTTGCTGATCTTTATAAACCTGTTACACTCACTGAAATTAAAGATATTTTATCACTGTTTAAGAAGGAGAGAAGCCCCGGTCCGGATGGCTGGACTTCGGAATTTTTTATTCATTACTTTGATCTTGTAGGTGTGGACTTACTCCAGCTGGTGGAAGACTCTAGACTAAAGGGTAAAATATCGGGGAGCCTAAATGCCACGTTCATGGTTCTCATTCCTAAAAAGGAAAACCCTCTCACCTTCTTAGACTTCCGACCGATCTCCCTGTGCAACCTTATATATAAATTAATCTCGAAGGTCATCTCAAACCGAATTAAGCCATTTCTGGAAAGAAACCTTTCAGCGGAACAACTCGGATTCTTAAAGGGCAGAAGAATACAGGATGCAATAGGGGCAGCCCACGAGTGTTTACACAGCATTAAGCAGAAAAATCAGAAAGCTCTGATTATGAAACTGGATCTCAAAAATGCTTTTGACAACATTGATTGGGATTTTCTGAAACTTGTGCTCTTTGCGGTTGGATTTGGAGAACAGTTTACAAACTGGATCCTAGCTTGTGTTACTAGTGCCAACACTGCAGTATTAATCAACGGAGAGGCCACAAGCTTTTTCAACATTGAGAGGGGGCTCCGTCAGGGATGCCCTCTCTCCCCCTATCTCTTTATTTTAATCATGGAGGGACTCAGCCTTCTCCTCAAAAAAAGCTTCGCTGATCATAAAATTTCTGGTATTAAAGTTACAAAGTTCATTAAGATGTTTCACCTTATGTTCGTGGACGATGTTCTTCTCATGACCAACGCTGTCTTGTCTGAGTGGACTGTTATCCAGGAGGTCCTTCTAAATTTCTGCACAGTCTCGGGACTCTCCATCAATCAATCAAAATCCACGGTGCACTATTGGGGGCTTTCGGACTCCGAACTTCGCTGCTTCAAGATTTCTATTCCTTACACTTTCATAGACTTGAAAGATGGCTTTAAATACCTTGGGTACCAACTCAAGTTGGGCGCTTCCTCGCCCGATGATTGGCTCTGGATTATCAAAATTTTCGAAAGAAAAATTGGTGGCTGGTGCAATATTTGGTTATCCTTGGGGGGTCGCCTAACTCTGATTAAGGCTGTGCTGGAAGGATTGGCGGTATTCTGGATGACATTGGAGAGAATACCAAAAAWGATCATCAACGTACTCCGGAGACTCTCATCGAATGCAAACAACATGCTCCCTCCATTTCTTATCAAACTGTCAAATCTATTAATTATGTAATCAATTTTATACATTGAATGACGCGAAGCCTGCAATAATACTTCAAAGATATCATTCAATTTAATTTAAAAAAAATAATTTTTTTATTATTAAAAAAAATACATATATTGATTTTTAAAGTTACACATTGGATATAACACATAAATTTAAAGTCAACACTAAACTAATACATAATCAAAAGGCAACTCATTGCTATAGTTCCAAGCCTTTGACAAGGACTAATAAGAGGTTGCTCACTAACTCTTCGATGAAATTTTGATAAAAAAAAATTGGTTTTTGTAAACCAGGAAGCATTCAAATCTTAGAGAAACCTCTTCTAGGAAAACCATCACCTTAGAGGTAAAGAGTTCAACATACGTATTCTAAGTTAAGGCTAGAATCCAAGCCAATGAAGGGACCTTAGTTGTCAATCAAAAGCTGATATTGTATGGTTAATAGTTGGATGACAGGGTACCTTATTGATTACAACATCTAAAGGGAATCTTTAACAATTTCACATTCCCTTTAGCAATTTGACACATGGTCCTAAGTTCTAGAACACCTCATGTTTATTTTGGGATATATTCTTTATCTAAGTGTTATATACTTAGCTATGTGACAATTATTTGTTGGTTATGTATATTGTACTATTTATTGTGCCCTATAATGTGACAAATTGAATTAATGATGATTTGAATTTCCATATTTTTACCCTTTTTTGTTTTCTTTTTCTTCATTATGCTTTTCAATTAATATCACAACATGTAATGTCTTAAAGCCCTTGTGCACATAATTGGTGATTAGTTATAAATGTTTCAATGTAATGATGAAGGTGAAGTCTGCTAAATCGGTCATGCAAGTTGGATGTTATTTTGTAGAAGTCATCAAATTTATTTATGAGAATATTTACAAGAACAAATTTAAATATTTGAATTTTTTGGATTTTTCTAGGTAATTATCATTGTTGATATAATTTTTGGTGAAAGAGCAATTTTCCATTGCTTAAATTGCAGTTTTGAATGCATAGATGAATTCAACGTTCTGAAAAAAAAAATGCCTTAACCCACCTAGAGTTTGCAATCTCAAAAACTGATATCCGCAATTCCAACAATTCTTTTAAATTTTTTATTAGATGTTGGACAAAACTGATAAAAAACGTTGTAGGCTAAAGATTCTACGAAATGATGATTTTTTCCAGGGATATTTGTCCAAAATTCGGTGAGAAATTGTTGGGTTCGTAGATTTGAGTGATTATTTTTGTAAAATTCAAGTGTCCTGTGAGTTTTTCAACATGTTGAATCCATTTCGAAAAAAACCATTTCATAAAACAACAAACCAATGCCATAAAAAAAACTAACTAAAACAAATTTAAACTATACACTTATAAATTGTGAATAAATATTGATATTTATAGAAATGTAGTAAAGGGGATGAGGCTACTCCTAATACTCATATTAATGAATTTGAGAAGTTCATATTGCTTCCAAAATTCTGCACGTTCGAAGACAATGCATTGCTAAAACAAAAATATAAGCATGATAAGCAAGTTTGTAACAAAGATATGTGTGGTTTATCATTTGCTGGCATGCAGGCATGTGATTGTACAAATTAACACAAATACCGCCCACCGAAATAGAGCAAGTGCACTGATCCCGCCCACCGAAAGAGAGCAAGGAAATGTAAGTGTGTAGTTGTTGTTGTTTGAGGACAATGAAAGTTGCGGCATGGGCAACCATGGCAACAAACCAGACGATCCTGGAACCCCTTACACCTTTACTCCTTGCAGCATCATCCTTCCGTTGCTTCATCTTAACTAGTACTCTGTGTTTCCTCTCTCCAGCCTGCCGACAAAGTTTCAAAAATCCCTGAGCCCTCTCCTACCCATCCGTGTTTGGTCCAGTCTCTAATATATATAGGGTCTTTAAGGTGGGCTCTGCGTGGGTCTTTTATACTGTTAAGTTCACTAGACAATAGCTCCTTCTCCGAGTTGGTCGGTACCCGCTGTCTCGGATTTCTTTTTCTATGTTTTGTTTTTTGTCATTTTGTCCAGCTACTTGATGTCTTCCTCTCGTACTCACTGATTGGTTAACTGACATGAAGCTCATTCATGGACCTATCAGGTTCTCTCTTGAGCTTCCCCCATACTCTGCTCTCCGCTATCGTTACCAGACTTCACTTTGTTGGACTGACGGTTAGTTATCAAACTTCTTCATCTCATGGATAAAGTAACTAGTCCACTTATGCAGCCCTCTGATGAACTGGTCTGGCAACAGGAGGGCCTGTTTGACAAACTTGACTCTCTAGAATCCAAACGCCAGTTCTTTCCCGCCCAGTCAACTTTTTTGAATTTTTCTACTGTTCCCGCCGAGAACCCTGTCGACCAAACCCACCCTCGACAGTCGTTCCCTCCTGCTTCGAAGCCTGCTCCTTCTGCTCCCCATAGGACCCTTCCTGACACTTCCCCTGCTTCCCTACAGATTCGTTATGGACCCCGCATGAATGATTCTTTTCCCCATAAACCCTCCAGTGGTCGTAAAGTTTGGAAAGCCAACAAAAATTCAAAGCGATTAGTGCTGGGGGATGGCGTGGGGTTTGAAAACCTGGTTATGATGTCGACATGTACTCTGGTGGGACGCATCTCTTACAAGCACCTGAGCCCACTATCTCTGGATGTCTGGCTAAAGTGCAAGTGGCTTCCTGTTTTAGGCTACATACCTCGAGTCCAGTTCCTCATGAAAGGCTGGATCTGCTTTCACTGTAAGACCCCAGATGATGCCTCCCATCTTCTCTCTACTTCGTGGGTTTTTGGAGGGAGTAGCCTAATGCTAAAGCGCTGGAGGCTTGCATTCAATCCTGAAACGGAGTATTTTCAACACTGACATCTATGGGTCCTTCTTCCTGGACTCTCGCTCCATCTCTGGAACGAGGAAGCACTGAAAGCGATCGGAAACTCCCTGGGGACTTTCATAACTCTTGATTTGCAACTGCTCAGTGGCACTTCGAGAAAAATGGGGAAAGTTCTTGTAGCCATTGATATCATGACTGGACTCTCAGAATCTTTAGAGATCAACTGGAGAGGGCAGAAGCACTTCCAAAAATTGGACTACCTCGGAATCCCGTTCCGATGCAACCACTATCGTGAAACTGGTCACCTCCGCCGCGATTGCCCGGGTAAGTCTACCACTAGTTACGCTGAAGATTCTGATCTTTATTTGCACCCCCCTGATTATACAGAGGCCGACCCCTCTCTGGCCTACCTTGACTCGCCTCAGCGCCCAGCCTTTCAACCCCTGTTGGGTCAACCTTTTGAACCGCAACTAAAACTTAACCTTCTTTGTCCCTCTCTTCTTAAATCACTCTCTGAATCTGAGAAGATCACCCTAACTGACTTCTCCTGGCTCCTGGCACCTCGTACTGCTTCCCCCTCACCTGTTATCGAGGACTCTCTCCCTTCCATTCGACCCGAGTCATTGATACAAGACCACTTTCCCTCGACGGGTCCTCCTGAAGCTCCGACTCCTTCCCCTGCTGAATGCAACCCCCTCCCTTCAGACTCGGCCAGGATACTTCAGTCTGCCTCCTCATCCTTGGATAGCTTGCATTTTCGTCTGAGCATACTCACTCCTCTCGCTGATTCACCCCCACAGCCGCCAGGTTTTAGTCATTTAGAGGAGGAAGATGTTAATCTTCTAAAGGCGTTAAACTCCTCGGCCTCCTCTAGTCTTCTTCCAAATACCCTCCCTCCGTTACCTATGTACCGTGGCAAAGAACTACTTAATCCCGCTATTGATCCAGGTTCTTCAACCTCGCTCCCCGCCGACAAAGCCACTAATACCCTTGCCTGGTCGCGTGGTATTGGATTGGAACTTTCTCCTCTCTAGACATGTAGCTCCAGGAAGAAAAAGGAGGAAGCGAGCACAAAGCCAGCTGCATCTGATTGTCCCTCACAGAACGGCAAGGCCCTTAGAGCGTTGAAAGCCTTGGCAAGAGCAAAATAATGTTAGTTCTCTCCTTAAACATTAGGGGGATCGGAGGCCCCCTCAAGGCGGCTTCCTTCCGAAGATTGCTGGAGAATACAAAGCCGGATCTCATTTTCCTGCAAGAGACCCTGTCGTCAGACCTTCTCTCCAAAGATTTTTTACATCTTTTCAGGCCTTCGTGGAATACTGCAGCCGCTAGCTCACTGGGCAACTCTGGGGGACTACTAGTTGCCTGGAATCCAGATCTCTTTTCGCTCCAATCCTTTATGTCAAAGGGGGGCATCCTCTTGACGGGACTCTATCTACCCACTGGTCAGGAGATGGCGTTTCTCAATGTCTATGGCCCTTGTTCGAACAGACCACCATTCTGGAAACATTTGGCAGAAAGTGGACTGCTATCTATTCCAAATCTTGTTCTTGGTGGAGACCTAAATATCATTCTGTCCGAAAAAGAACTCTGGGGTGGTACTTACTTGCCGGGTCCTCCGGAGGCTTTCTATAGATCATTGTTTGCAGCAAACAACCTAATTGATGTCCCTATGTGTCTAGCCCCTACTTGGAGAAATGGGCGCACAGGTAAAGAAGCCATAGCTAGAAGGCTAGACCGTTTTTTGGTGGCTGAGACTTTTTTGACCTCTGCAACGCGTCCTTCTTCGTGGATTGAGTTCCCTTTTGTTTCGGATCACGCCCCGATCCTCCTGCAGTTAATGCCTCCGAAGCTGTACCGGTCGACACCATTCAAATTCAATCACCATTGGTTAGAACATGCATACTACTCGGCAATGGTCCATCGGGTTTGGAGGGACACTTGCTTCTTGGAAGAAGTGAATCCACAGCGCCGCCTGGTTTGGAAACTTCGGGTTCTTAAACATAATTCAAAGATGTGGTTTATGAAGTTAAAATCAACCCAATCGACTCGCCTTGTTGAGTTGGATTTAAAAATCAAAGAGCTTCTCTTTATAGTGGCCCACACTCCCTTGTCAGAGGCGGAATCTGCGTCTTTATCCTCCCTTGAACTGAACAGATCCTCTATCTTAAGGGATCAAGAAAATGAGTGGAGATTGAGGAGTCGGGCAACTTGGTTAAATAGTGGCGACTCAAATACCAAGTATTTTCATAACTTGGCCAGTTACAACAGAAACAGGAAATCAATTTGGTCAATTGACAGCGTGGCTAAGGGGACTATTAGTGGGCACGAGGAGATAAAGGCGGAGGTAGTGTCATATTTTAAATTTCTATTTAAAACCCACAACAATCACAATCTTATGGAAAAAGCCAATACAGTCGGCCTCTACTCTCCTATCTTTTCGGCTGAAGATGCTACAGATTCCTTTAAACCTGTTACTCTTTCTGAAATCAAAGACATTCTGCTTCACTTTAAAAAGGATAGAAGTCTTGGGCCAGATGGCTGGACTACGTAATTTTTCATTTTCTTCTTTGATCTCGTAGGTGAGGACTTACTTCAGATGGTGGAGGACTCCCGTCTAAAAGGTCATATTTCTGGGAGCCTCAACTCTACTTTTTTGGCCTTGATCCCGAAGACCGACAGTCCACTCTCCTTCAACGATTTCCGACCAATCTCCCTCTGCAACCTGGTCTACAAGCTGATCTCAAAAGTCATTGCCAACCGGATCAAACCCTTTCTTGAAAGTAGTCTTTCAGCAGAACAACTCGGCTTCCTAAAGGGCAGAAGAATCCAGGACGCTATCGGGGCTGCCCATGAGTGCATCCATAGCATCAAGCAGAAAAATATCAAAGCACTGATCATGAAACTGGATCTTAAAAAAGCATTTGACAGCATTGATTGGGATTTCCTGAGACTTGTACTTTTTTCAGCTGGATTTGGTGAAAATCTCTCAAATTGGATTCTTGCTTGTGTCACAAATGCCAACATCGCTGTATTAATCAATGGGGAGGCTACTAGCTTCTTTAAAATTGAGAGGGGACTCCGACAGGGTTGCCCCTTGTCCCCCTATCTCTTTATATTGATCATGGAGGGACTCAACCTCCTACTCACTAAAAGTTTCACCGAACACAAAATCACAGGTATTAAAGTCACAAAGTTCATAAAGCTGTTTCACCTGATGTTCGTAGACGATGTCCTCCTCATGACAATCGCTGACCCAGCAGAGTGGATTGTTATCCAAGACGTGCTCTCTCTTTTTTGTACTACCTCGGGTCTTGCTATCAACCACTCTAAATCTACTGTTCACTACTGGGGTCTCACGGAGACAGAGCTCAGTTGTCTCAAAAATTCTATCCCCTTCTCCTTCATTGACCTGAGTGTGGGTTTCAAGTATCTAGGGTATCGGCTCAAGCTGAGAGCCTCTTCATCTGACGAGTGGCAGTGGCTTGTTAATCTCTTTGAACGAAAGATAGGCGGCTGGTGTAACATCTGGCTCTCATTGGGCGACCGACTTACTCTGATCAAAGCGGTTCTGGAGGGCTTGGCGGTCTACTGGATGACCTTGGAGAGACTCCCAAAAAAGGTCATCACTTCCATTCGGAGACTTTCTTCAAATTTCCTCTGGAATGGTACGGGGAGAAAACACAGTTTGCATCTTTGTGCATGGGAAGTTCTGACTAGGCCCAAAAAGACAGGTGGCTGGGGCTTAAAAAATCTTGTCTATTTTAATACATCCCTTCTGGCCTCCTTCTTCTGGAGAGCAACAAACGTAAACAATATTTGGCACCGCATAGTCGCTGAAAAATATTTAGGCTCCCAGCATTTTTGTGATTGGCTCCGTAAGCCCACCTTAATTACAAAGAGGGCCTCCACTTTCTGGAGGGGCCTAGTTGCAGCCGCACCGGTTATCCTTCATTGGTTACGATGGTTGACGGGATCTGGCACAGAGATATTTGTGGGCAGAGATAAGATCATCGGGGTAGAAGACTCTTCGATACTCATCCCATCGCTGATATATAAGCTTGTCTCTACAAATCGAAGCTACTTGGCGCAGGTTGGGAGGCCCAGCGACTCACACTTTCTCCCGGATTCGTGGCTGGGCGCAACAGAACTGGCACTTAGTGGCCGCGAGGCTGTGGAATGGGACCATTATATTTCAGCGTTAAAGACTACAGGCATCACCCTCATCGACAAGCCGGATACTCTGAAGTGGGTGGGAGGTGATGCTACAGGCATCATCTCCGTCAAAAATACTTACATTGCCCTGCTTTCACAGATAGGCCACGAGTCTGACTCCTCTTGGTTCACTCAGTTGTGGAACTGGAAGATTCCGTTCAAACTTAAAATCTTTATTTGGCTTGCAGGCAGAGGAAAATTATTAACGTGGGATCAACTTCGCCGGAGGGGCTGGGAAGGGCCCGACATTTGCCCTCTCTGCCGGAAAGCCCAGGAAGATTCAAATCATCTTTTAATTCACTGTTATTTCTCATTGGAAGTCTGGAAAAACACGTTGAATTACTTCAACCTTCCTTTCACTTGGAGCGGAGACTCAATCTCCGACTGTTTCAATTCTTGGCACCTGAACAAATCCTCGCCGAATTGTCTAGCTGTGACAATAAGCTGGAACCTTTGGATTGAGCGTAATTTTACGTTGTTCGAGAATCAGATTCCTTCCACCCTGGCTGTAATCAAAAGAGTCCTTGCTTCTCACAACTGGCGCCCTTCATCCTTGAAGCCCTCTCTTCCCAGAGTGATTGTCCTGGATCTGCCAGATGGTTTCACTCTGGCCTGTTTTGATGGAGCGGCCCGTTCAAATGGCCTCTGTTGTGGAGCTGGGGGTATTTTCAAAACACATCTGGCGAGAATTACAAAGTGGTATCTTAACTGTGGTCAGGGGACCAACACCAAAGCGGAGCTCTTGGGTCTTTGGGTCTCTCTCTTTCTTGCTGCTTCATGGTCCATCTCGCATCTCCATGTCCGCGAGGACTCGAGAGTAATCATTGACTGGATCACTCATAAGTCAAAGCTCAACGTTTTCCATGTTGCCTGTTGGAAACAGAAAACGCGTGAACTCTCTAAGGGCTTCACAAATATCAGCTTTCAACACTTTCCTAGAGCTTTTAACCGAGAGGCTGATGCTCTCTCAAAAAGAGCGCTCCTTGGAATGGCTGGGAAACTCTCGCTATTCCACTATGATAGCGGGATCGAGAGCTCGAAAACATTTCTGGATATCTTTTGATTGTTGTTTGGCATTGCTGACTCCAGCCATATTGTGCTTGTGTCTTCTCTTGATCTGGTTTGCAGCTTTGTTACGTCTTCGCTTGCTGTTTTGAGAGTTGATATCTCTCTTGTATCTGTCCGTGCTATTCCTTTTTTGATCTGGTGCGTGGACTATTTGACCATCTCATACTGATTGGCAATGTATTCGTCATGTAAATGATTTTATACTCTAATATAAAATCGAGTTAATTTTTTTCATGGAAAAAAAGCAAGTTCGTAATAAAAGTTTAATTTCAACTCCAGAAATTTCATAATTTTGATGTGATTGTGAGGATTTTCTCTGTTAGAGGCTATTTGACCTCAAATTGGATGTTGTAGACATATTTTAATAACCCCATTGAACCTAAAATGTTGTTGTGATTAGGATTCGCTGCCTATGCATGAAATTTGATTATTTCTCTTGTGAGTTGTTCGTTGATTATGATGATGTTGCTTGGAAATTTCGACAAAATACTGATTTAAATGACTTAAGGTTGCACAATAAAATAGACTGAAATTGTTGTGAGAACATTTGCATTGTTTGTGAAAGTTCACATGTCATAAAAATGAATATATTCATGTTCTTACAAACATTATTGAAAAAGGATATATAAACGTGACAGTTTAAAGTGAACATATTGATGCGAAAGAATTTGTAAGGGAAATTGTTTTTAAATCAAATTATCAAGGAGTTATAAGGTTTACTTTGAAAAGTTAAAGGGTTATAAGTCTTTTTTTTTTTAAGTTATAAGGGATTCAAGTATTTATGAGATTTCTTTGATATTTCATTTTTTTTAATGTCTCATCTTAGATTCGCCTAGAATTGAATAAGGGAGTTTATGGAAATGTGTGGTGCATTGTGATTGGTGTATTTTTTTATTGTTTATTTTGAAAAAGTGTATAAAAATAATGCATTTTCGTAAAGAATCAAGGATTACGATATCAAGACAAAAAGCAAAGGGATAAAGTAATTTATGTTCGATTGTTATTTTGTAAGTTTACAAAGTCTTTGGAAGTCTTTTGCATCAAGTTTGATTATATTTTAAAGTTTGGAGTTTAAATCTCTTTTTTGAGTCAATCATGACATACTTGAGTGTTAAACAAAACATGGTATTTCCAAACAAGTCGAACACCTTAAGCAAGTGCTCACACAAACAAATCAAAGATCAATACATCAGTACATTACGTGGTTAAAACCCTTAAAGAGGGAAACAATCCATGGCCCCAACCAATGCAACCCCTTGAGGTAATATATTAATGCAACCCTTCTATGCTCTTTAAATAGAGATCATGGACCAATCGGGGGTTAAGTCATAAATCAATGTAATCGTTAGTATCAAGGAGAATATGAATCGTTGAATCACTTTGTGTCTAGAACATATCGTGACCATCGGATTACATAACTACAAATGCATACTAATGCATACTAAGGAGACACACTTACCTAAAGACACATTGGACCAAGTTGCTCATAACTAACTCCTAAGTGTCTACAAATCCTAATATCCCCCCTTAAGAACAACTTGGGATAGGATTGAAGGATTTACAAAGGTGACACGGTAGAAGTAGGAAGGAGGCATTAGAGCCTATCCCCCCTTAATGACAACTTCCCAAACTCCTAACATAGACAAAAGTTTGGAAAATTTCACTTCTATAAGAGACCTCTTGAAA
This sequence comes from Picea glauca, assembly GCA_000966675.3. Classification (NCBI taxonomy): domain Eukaryota; kingdom Viridiplantae; phylum Streptophyta; class Pinopsida; order Pinales; family Pinaceae; genus Picea; species Picea glauca. Next base: position 627,120 of record JZKD02S1757441.1, on the reverse strand, counting down.
ATGTCTCCAACTTAATCATTTGTAGGGCAAAACAGAACTTCGAGAATGCAATCTTGAATAAGATTTGTGATGAAGTGCATGTGTATCTCAATGGGTTTGTTTTGTTGATGTTGAAATGGATATTTGGCGAGCTTGATGGAACTATTATTGTCACACTAGAGTGTGGTCGGATTCTGTTTCTATAAAGGATTTGTTGAATCGACAAGGCTTATTGAATTGCATTAATTGTTGTTCAATATTCTGCTTTTGTTGAAGAAAGAGTAAGAGCTTGTTGTTTCTTACAAACCCAAGTGATAGGTCCATAACTAAGACTGAAAACATAACTTGTAGTAGAATTTTGATCATCAAGGTCGCCAACCCAATCGAAATCAGTGAA
>JZKD02S1757441.1:598688-616720 GCA_000966675.3 Picea glauca | reverse complement strand
TGCATTGGTTTTGTCACCATGCAACATTGGGATCATCACCAACTCACTACTCTTTGTTCAATCAGTTAACTGAACACTAGTTGACTAGTTAACTCAGCTAGGTGGCAGTTCACTCCCGTAACTGCCTGAGAGACTAGACTAGGTGGCAGTTTACTCTTGTAACTGTTGGTGTGTGTCTAGATCAATTTAGACCACCACTACGACTCATTAGTTACTCATTTATCCTACATATATTGTAAATTATTCACTCTTTGAGTGTGGAATACAGTTAATGAGAATTCTTCCATTCTTTCTCTCTTGCTTATTCTTTCTCAATTTCTCTCTACAAATGTGTGTAGTATTTTCTAGCTAGATCTATTTTGTGCAGGTTCAACACATTTACATCCTTAACTTCAAGTTGCTCGACGAGGAATTGTTCCTTGCTTTGTTGTAGCTCTATTTTCTCTTCATCCCATTTCTCTTAGAGAGCGAGCTTTTCCTTTTCTGCAACACTTCTTTGGTCCTCAAGGTCTTTCTATACTTGTGCTAAAGCCTGGGTGGCTTGTGTTGTCTCTTCCTAGGCTCGTCGAAGGCAAGCCTCAACTGTATCAACAATGCGATGTAATTGAGCGGGCTCATCACCTAGTTATGGTGTTTCAAATGTTAGGGGCGCAGTGGATACTGCACGACTAGACTGTAGTGCCTGCTGCACTCCTTGGAGTTCATCATTAATCTGACTGAACACCTCCTCCATCTTAGCTTCTTGTTGTTCTTCTATCTCCAGCGAAGCATCATTCAGTGTTGCGACAATGAATTCAAAGTCATCTGAGGTGAGGGTGGTCTCGAATTTGGTTCTGGTTTCTTTCATTTTCTTCCTTGAAGAAGGTTTTAGAGGGGAAACCTTCCGTTTCTTTGAGGGATCCTCCTCGTCTCTTGGCGGTGTAACCTCGCCTTTCTTTTGTTTGAATTTTGTGCCATCACCTTCTTTCTCTGCTAAGATGGACGCGGTCTTCACGGATGCGTTGTCTAAATCATGGACCTCTTCGGTCTTCTTTATCTTTCTAGGTCCAGCTATTATCCAATGCAGTTTCAGGGCTATCAACATCAGACATCTCTGTAGGGTCCGCTGGAACAAGGAGGTCCACTGACCATTCCATGGTAATCTCCTCCAAGTCATTCTCCGTTAACTTGTAGTATGACTCTAGCTACTGTTTATGCTCATCAACTCATGCTATGATATAGATAAAATGGTGGTTCACACTGAATTTCATCAAGGGTCTAAACCCTTGAAGTGTGTTCAGGGTTATGTGAGGCATGGCCTGTATGGCTAGCTTCAACTGGTTATAATATGTGTGGAAGACGACATTTGATTGCCACTGCTTGTTCATGTCACTGGAGTACCACAAAGTACTAAACTTCACGGTTAGAGGTTCAAATGGCTCAGTGTCTAGAAAGGTCTCACCTTCCAGCATCTCCCATGCGATGAAAGCGATTAGGATAAGAAGCCAGCCGAAGTGGAATTCGTATCCCTAATCCTGCACTTCCCTGCAATCTAGTTCTAGTTGGTTCACGAGGTACTTCACCCAATTCATCTGTAGTCCCTTCGCGCACTTCCCTGCGAGGTCGAATACAAATCCAGTTACTTGGGTCGATCGGTTCTTGCGAACTAGCTTGCATGCAATCAACTGACAGGCAAGGCGCACTGCGCCGCTCTAGATAGAGGCTACCTTGTATCCTCTCGTTCCCTTCTCTACATCGCCGTAAGTATCCTTTATCCTCTGGGCAAGAGCGCGATCTGCGGTCTTTCCAGGGTCGAAATCCTGTGGGTCAGGGCCTTGCATGCTAAGCCCTGTGATTCGATTGATCAAATTCAGATCCACTGTGATGCGACGGTTCAACCATAAGTATCCTCTATGATAGCAGGACATCAACAACTTGACGCACACATTCACTTCTTGATGCTTCCCGAAATGAGGAATCTTCATTACATTAAACAATGTGGACTGAGAAAGGTTCATGGTCCACTGTTTGGGAACGATCTTTGAATTATTTCCCTTGGTTCTAGTTAGATACTTGTATGGGGCTAGCATATTGTACACTTTCCTGTCATCGAGGTTGAAGTCACTAAACTTCAACGCTGCGATCTTATCCTAATCTGCACATATCCCTTTCGGAAGGTACGCAGTGACCAATTCATATTCAAAATCTCTGGGCACATTGTCTCGGTTTATTGCGCCACTCATAGGTGGTAGATAAGTCGGTAGAATGCTCAGAATCATCTTAGCATTCATGATATCATCTCTGTGCTTCATGCATTTCTCATCAGCTGGTCGGGATGGTTCAGCTCGAGCAATGGATGGAGAGGCCTGCAGTCATCTCGTCGAAGATTCTTGTACACCTGTAGACACTCCTCTCTCTATCATCAAGTCAATCAAAAATTCCTTAGTGTCTTTCTCTACAGCGCTCAATGCTTCCGACATACGCACTCAGGGTAAACAATTTGCGGGATCGGGGAACGACTCAGACACAGTAATGAGATAGAGAACGAGAGCACAATGATTACTGTATAAACTTGGCTTAGTCTGTGGGCTCAAATTCTCGATTGGCAAAAGTGTTCTCGGTGCATGGCACGACGAGCTAAATAGGTAATTCAAAAATGGTTGGCTTGCAGTGGGTATGAGCCTCCATTATCTCCTGTTCGATCCGTTACAGCGCGGTCCAACGGTGTGATGACAAATCTTTATTACTTTTTTGTCTGTTCAGAATGAAAGTCAAACAGATATATTGGCCCCAACAACTATATTGCTTCGTCATGGCAAAGTGCCATGTGTCATTGTTCTGATATCTTGACGAAGCTCCAATTCTGCAATTTTTCTTTTTGCGAGGTCTCCTCTAGAACCTCTTGTAACCTTTCAGTATTATCCCTCTTCTTTCTTAACTTTCTAGCCTTCTTTCCAGTGAGCTTCATCTCTGTAATGCTTTGATTCTTTTCTTCTTTGGTCTTAGTTACTTCGCGTTGTTGAAATTCTTTCCTAGGGTTCCTGGATAATACTTTTTCTTTGTCTAGGATAGGTAACTCAATCTTATATGGATCCTCTAGTGTTCTCTTAGCTTCGACATCCAAGTTGCTAGTATTAAATATCTGCGATCTGCTCTCTTGTTCCTCAATCAAGTGTGTGATCCTTCTGGTCATAAAGTCTTTTAACTCTTGCTTCTTTTGTTCCAAAACTTCTTCTTCCTCTCGTCGGGCTTGGTCTTTATCAATCCTAGATTTTTCTATTAGCATGGTAAATGGGGTGTTGTCTTCGACAAATTTAATAATCTCAAAGTCTTCTTCTGTCAAAGTTCCATTAACAGTCATAGGTATCCGAGTGAGCCTTCCACATAGGTTTACCAGTGTTCCTCTGAATAAACTTATTCCTCCTAGTGAAGGGATCATAGCAAGCCTTCCTATAGCTTCCCAAGTTCTCTCTGGCATAATATTCATCTGTGTTTCCTCATCCAGAACATAGTCAATGTCAAAGTCTCCTATTCTTGCTTCAATGCATTGCTTTTCTTTGAAGATCTCTGATAAGATGACATGTCAGTGGTCATTCAGGGTTTCTTTCATCTGTAGCAATGCCTTCTCTGATTCTTTCTTAGGTTTGTTCGTAGGTTCTGGATCTTCCTTAGGGTTTTCTTGATTCAAATTCATTCTTTCAAGCTTAGCAATCATTCTAGGGCAATCCAATACTTCATGGTCTAGAGATTTACAACAAAGACAACTAGGTCTTCCACCAGGGCATTCCTTAGCAAGATGTTCCGACCTTCTGCAACTGTAACATAGGGTTAATCCTCTCTTCCTTTTAAATGATCCCCATCTTCTTCTGTACTACGCACTAGTATCATGGTAGCTAACCTGCAACAAATTCTTTCTAGGATCCTGCATCCATTCGTTAGTCCAAACATTCTTTCTTTGCATAGGTATAACATGTCTTTCAATATTCTTATCAGATCTACTAATATCAAATCTTCTTTCATCTATTAATGACCTAGCTTTCAAACTAGGACATAATCTATTAAACAGACCTAGATCCATATTCTAGAAACAAAAATTTCCACTTATCTTACTTCTACAGGGCACAAAGCCTCCAGATCTTAAAACTTTTAACTATTCTTACCTTTATCAAAGCACAGAGCTTGCAGATCTTACCTCTTTTAGTCAGAAATTTCCACTTTTACGTTTCTTAGAGCACAAAGTGTTCAAATCTTGCTTCTTTTCTTTAGATCCGACCTTCTCTCTTTAGCACAGAGATTTACAGATCAAGTAGTATACTGCGCACTAGGGCACATATCTGCACACAAAGATTTCACAATTTCAGGATGAATCTTTGCACAGAGCTTCCTCTTTCTCAATTCCCAGCAATCACAATTTCAGGTCTCGACAACGGAACCATTTGTTGGTACAGGGGCAGACCCAGGATTCAATGCTACAACAATGCACCAAGAAAGCCCTAACTACCGACCCTTTCGACAACACCTGTGAAGCAGATGAAGTCTCACCCGAGGTAGAGGTAGGGGTGGTTGCAAGACTCAGGTGTCTGCAACCTTAGCTGTGACACAGATCTGTGATTGTACTACTTAATAAAACACTTAGTACCTTCAGTTCCTCACTATACAGTCAGTAACGAATTCGCTTATATGACAGAACTTCACAGTATTCACACTAATCTATGGTATTCAAGCTAACATATAAAAACGGATCAGAATGAGCATATCAAGCACTAAGAATGAATATCTAGATCAGATTTAACATTCTAACATACAATAAGAACCAAGCATGAATAGATCTATCTGAACATATCAGAGCATTTCCCATATAATATGTAAATACATCAAGACAAAGCACAAAACACATCACACAGGGTTTACGTGGTTCACCCCCACCCTGGGGCTACGTCCACCAACTCTTCTTCTTTATTGTCTTCAGTCAATCGGTTACAAGCACAGCGCCTCAAAACCCTTACTCCACACAGGACAGAAGATCTGCGCAACTAGCTAGATCCTTCTTCCTTGCGTTACAGTACAAATCTTTCTACAGTCTTTCACAGGGACTTGCACTCAGCTCTACAAGTCTCACACAGTATGCCCAGAGCACTTAAAATCCTTTGATCACATAGATCTAGCACTTAGCCATTCCTTTAGCACTTAGCACACCGACCTCTTTCTACATTGCCTATCCTTCTATATATACATTACAAAATGGGCCTAAACATGGGTAAACCCATGGGCCGACATCCCATTCCCATTACATATTCCCAAAAACCCAAAAAGGGGCCCAAAAGGGGGCCGAGATCTCGTGATCTCCACTTCGACTTGCGCTCCTCCTTCGACAGGCTGTCAAAGTCCCAAAATAGGTCATCATGACCAAGAAACTCCCAAAACTTGGTCAAGGGTCAACATGCCCCTAACACTCACCTGTGACTCGTCTCGAGTCACTCTGGTCTGAGCAATTCTGCCTTGAATGCCTCGAGCTGCTTCGACTTGCTGCTTTGTTGTGGCCTCTTGTTCAATGAAATCCTGGATCACTACGTCGTTCACTGGCCCTTCTAAGCGTTGTTCTGCTGTGAGGATGACCTGTTCTAACTCTGCTCCTTGGATCTCGACCTCTGTAAACAATAGACATGCCTTGATTTGCATAGGTTGAAGTCGTTGAGTGACTTCCATCACTTTTCTTTGAATCATATGGATCTGATGTTGATCTGTGAAATGTTCTTGAGATCTCTTCATCCTTTCTACAGTCGATAGGGCCTTCAATTGTGCCTGTAGTGTATTTTCATTCTGCTTCGCTTCTTGGAGCTGCGACTCTAGTGTCTGCAATTCTGGATTTTCAGTGACATTTTCATAGGTCTGGCACTGTGGTTACTGAGCTGCTTGCACTCCAAGGAAAGAGCTTTTAATATGTCAACTACTGTGGGCAACTGCTTCTCTTTGGTTCCTTATCTCCTGTGGGGTTTCAAGTACTGCGCGGAGCTCTAAGTCGGTGATGCGTTGCTGTAGCTTCTGGATTACCTCTCAATTGGGAGAGGTTCTCAATGGTCTCCCTAGATCAACAACTCACAACTCTAGCTCAAAGGTCCCTAGGTCTTAGTGTTAGGCCACTCCTAAAGGGACACTTTTCAACCCAGAATACGCTAGAAAGATGCGTGGCACATGCCTAAGGTCACTTGACATCTCTTTACTATGCCACGAGGCCACCACTCATGGCATCACCATTGCTCGACATGTGGACCCCCACATGCTCTCAACATGATACACACATCCCCACGATCAAACGTTCGAGAGGGATCCCAAAGGATCCTTAAATCGACGAACCACATTACTTTGCGACTCCGACATTCAGGGGTTTTGGTGTTATAGCACCTCTGTTCTTCTGGAGTGGTCAATGCTGGACTAACGACGACATAGATCCAACCATTAGGGTAGATCCCGAATATCCTTAGATCTATGGCTCACATTACTTCACGACCAAGATGATAATTGAGGTTTAGCAAGGGGACAAATCCCATGATTATGGGTAACTTACCGCCAGGCGTTGGTCATCTGTCAAGTTGCCATTTTGATAGGTCACCTTTTATGCAATCTAGATGCTATGAGGATTCCAACATCTCGGAGCTCCGGACCCCCGAGGTCCTGAAGCTCAGGAGGCTTAACTCTTGTTAAGCATAGCGCTAGGTTCCATGGTCCTGGTCATATGAGGTTTTTGACAAGTTTTGATGGATACACCCTTATCTCTCAACCAAAATTTGGTTAAGGCTGTGGGAATGAGCCCGCAGTTACTTGGACGACTAGTTTGAAGGAAGCACCCTCCATTCACAGAACTCAAGTTATAAAACATGGAAAGGTATTATTGAGGGATCAATGGGACTGGAGCAATCCTGTAGAGTCTACCCTGACTCTAGAACTGCGAGGTTGATCCTTGGAAAAACACCTTGAGGATTTTCCAACCATCCCAGAGGCCAAACTTGTCACCTTACAACCATTCAAATGCAACAATTTACAAAAGAATAATAAGCATTGTTACCACTAATTTCATGTGAGGCACAATTAATCACAATTACAGACATTCAAGTCATGCATTTCAATTCAAGTGCACAAGGTAAATGAAATACTTATCTGTCGATCACCGACTAATTGACTATTGGTGTTCACCTTTCCACCCAACTGTAGGCTCAAAGGAATTCATTCTTAGCACTTTGACCACCCCCGTTCCAAGCCATGATATCACTAGGGAACTTTTTCAGTTTCTCAGAGATACTTTCTCTGTCACAACATCTGTGAGGTTTATCATATGCTCCCTTAGCATCAAGCTTGTGACCTTTTGCTCAGGTCATGTTTTATGCAAACCCTCATAGATCCTTTTTCTCGTTCTCTCCCTTTTACCAAAACTACTTACTTCCTTTAGTTCTTCTTCCTCGCTTGAGATCCTCACATGATCCTCCTCTTTCTGAATGGTATATCCCCTTCTCTTGAATGCCCTCTTCTTTTCCCCCCATGGATGTTATAGACATGTCTCGTTCCTTCTGCCAGAAAGAACTCGAATCAATCTGGGCCTGCGGAAAAATTGCACTCTGTGGTACTTTAGGATGACAGTTTTATGTCTCCTCATCCAGACCCTTCATGCTTCTATCCACGGGGGTAGTTGATCATTCAAGCACCAATCCTTCTTTCATTAACTGATTTTTTTCCTTGGGATCAGGATGAGGCTTATTATTTCAGCAAAGAGAATTTGGGTCATTTTGACATCATGAACCCTCTCTAAATTTTCCTCACTCTTTCCTCTAGTGATATCATGGCCAGTAATTCAAGGCTTCACCCCCACGGTTAGTTATTGGCAATCTAAAAATTAATACATTTACATTGTTCACATGCCATAGCATGGTAATCATAATTAATGATTAATTACAAGCTGGGGGAAACAAAGGTATTGCATCTTTCAACACTTACATATAATGCATACTTAGTTCTATACACCCATTTACATCTAACATGTTTTCTTCCTTTCAGAATATGTACAAGACATCAAGTATTTTTCATTAAGAAATAAACATTTTTTTCATTTGTTGTTGTGTCCTAATCTGGATGGTCATAATCTTCTACAAATGTTTCTAGTTCATGAGTCTCTCAAACTTGAGCCAAAAGAGAGGAGGCTCACTAGAACAATGAATGTGTATAATGTTGATTTGTAGGATCATGAGTAAGATCACCAACTTCTTCTTGTGTTGTATGGAATGGGAAGCAATGTTGTTGGTGGATGTTCATGTTTAATGGACCCAACTAGAGGAATGTGAGTAGGCAAAGGTGGATTTTTATCCTCGTTGTCATCATTTGAACAAGAATCTAGAACATGATCACTAATAGAAAATTTTGGAAGAGAATATCTCACAGATGTTTAAGAAGGCTTGCATGCTGAAGAGAACAAATGTCGAATTAGTCTCCCAGGCCGAGAGACTTTCATCAAACTTAACATGTCTCCTAATAATAATTTCATTGGAATTAGGCCAAAAAAGTCTATAACCTTTTTACATCTTCAAAATATCTAACAAAAATGCACTTCTCACTTTTAGGTTGTAATGCTTTCCTTTTCTCATAAGGAATGTGAGTCCATGCTTCACTACCAAACACACAGAAGTGGCTTACATCTAGTTTAATTTTAGTCCATGTTTATTCTAGTGTTATTCTTTTTAAAGCCTTTGTGGGAGTGTGATTTACTATGTAATTAGAACAATTAATGGCTTCCACCAAAAAATGAAGACTTGTCCCTTATATTGGATAATACAATTTGTAATTTCCTTCATTGTGCGATTCTTTCTCTCTACAACACCATTTTGCTATAGTGTATATGGAACAATATGTTGCATTTGAATGCTGTGTGTAATGTAGTAGTTGTAAATTAATGTGTTGTTAACATATTCACCTCCATTATTGTCCTTAACTTTTGTAGTTGATGTCCAGATTTTTTTTCTACAAGGGACTTGCAGGCCATAAACATGTGAAAAACTTCACTTTTAAGTTTTAAGAAATAAACCCAAGCTACAAGGGGACTTAGGCATGCTAAGAGGCACATTTGTCAAAATTGTGCTAACGATGTTTGTTGAGAACATTGTTGGCACAAGCACCATATTTAAAAGAAATGAGAGGAAGACCAATCATCATATTTTGATTACATAGATGTTGCAATGATTAGTAATTTAGATGACCAAATTGCTATTGCCAAAGTTTGTTCAAGTCATCCCTATGAGCAATAAAAACTGATGGAAAAGATGATGATCAAAAGTTGTCAAATCTATACAACCTATTAATATCATCAACAACTCCAGTTGTTAGGACATGTTTAACATATTTTAAATCCTTGATTACAACTTGATGAGGTGAAAAATTTACTATTTTACCTTCACCTAAATGGGTGATTTGATATACTGAGAAAAGGTTGCAAGAGAGACTTGGAACACATAATACATCATTAAAATTACCACCATCTATTTGAATTGTTTCAAACCCTGCAACAGTAAGATATCTATCATCACCAACAAATATTTGCTTGGTGTTACATTCATTAAGAGAAAAAAAAGGCTTTATCCTTGGCCATATGATAATATGCTTCAGAATCAATAAGCCACTAATTAGAAGAAGAAGTAGATGTTGGATTGAAGGAAAAAGTAGAAGTAGAAAGTGCATGTCCATGAGAAGAAGAGTTGAAAGAAAATGAATCAAGATTGATGTTGTGCTTCTTCATTTCTTCTTATAAGGCCTCCATCTTCTTAAAACATTTAGAATATAGATGACCATCTCACTCACAAAAAATGCAATGTCTCTCAGTCTTCTTACTTTTTATTTTATTTTGGTCATTTGTCAACATTGGGATTAGAAGTTGGCTGAGAGGGTTTGGAACCCCTTTTTTGCTTATTATTGTGAACTAGATGTTGCTTCTTTGGATGCTTGGATTTGTCCTTCTATTGGGCCGCTAAGGCTTTGTTAGATGTACCTGCAGTGATAATCACTCTAAGATGCAAGAGATTATCTTGGTCTCTAATCAAAGAATCACAAAATGATTCAAGAGAGGGTGGTTTGTAAAAATCCCCTAGAGCTTCTCTAGTGGAGTGAAAAGTAGAATATACACTACCAATCTTAGCAAAAATAACATATATACATTGATCATCCTTCTTTTCTATTTTATAGTCTTCCAATAAAAGTCTGAGTCTTTTTAATTTAGATAGATAATCTTCAATGCAAGAAAAATCATTGGGATTTTTAAGAAATTAATTGGTTTTTAAGTTGGTGGGCTCAAATCTCATTGTGTTTGCCAAATATAGTTTCCAGCTTTTCCCAATCTTCATCTGGGTCATCAATTCCTTGAAGGTGAAATCGTAAATCACTAGAGATGGACATTCCAATTAACCCACGTGATTTGTCATTTTTATTATCCCATAACACTTTCTTTGAGAAATCAGTGGGGGTAGTGCCTTTTCCAAAGGTAGTTTGATAAAGTCCTTTACTTCATAGTACATCCCCCATATTAGATTTCCATGATAAGTAGTTTAAATTGGTAAGCAGAAGATCACTTGGACTATTCATATTAAAATATGCAAGTAATATGGCTTCAAAAGAAGAAACTTATTATTTCGATGGAAAGCTCTTGAAAAAATGGTCAGTTTAAAAAAAACCGACACTAAATACAGACTTTGGATGCCAAAGTTACATCATTTTTAATAAATGCATAAAAGGTAATCAAAGTGCCATTTGGCAGGCAGAGGTTGGTCGATGTGGTGATAGATGTCCAATGAGGTTGTTGAATCAAAACCTTTCTCTTCCTTCTCTAACCTTGATTATATAGGCTTACTTTTACAAATAAGTTATTTTTACATGAAGTGACACACTTTTATAAAATAAATAAGAATCACTTTTACAATTAAATTACTTCACAAATTAAAGTTGCATGCAAAAAGTAACTTGGAAAAAAAAACTAACATTAAATATTTAAGTAAAATGCATTTTAAAATAAAGTTATGTGATAACTTAAGGTTGTATGAACATTTTCAAAAAATAACTTAACGAAAAGAAAGACTTGGACTCAAGACCTCTTATTTAATAAAGTAACTTTCAACCAAGCGAGCTAATGCAAAATACATAGCAAATGTTATGAAGGAGGAAGGTTTTTTTTTGTTTTTTTTCGCCTTGAAGTGCATGCTTACCACAAAACCCCTTGCATTTGCTTGCAAAAACCTTCAACACATCCACACACAAAAACAAGCAAAATTTTGAAAAAGTTGTTGAAACTTTCCAAGATCGGGGTTAGATCTTGGTTAGCCTTCTCAAAAAATGCAACTTTTCTCTCTATTGATTTGCTGAGATCACATAAGTGCAAAGCAAAGAGCATACACAGAAAGAAAAACACCTTCCACTTTGTTTGTGATTTTTCGAGATCACATAAAGCGCATGAAAAAGAACATACACAAACAAAAAAGAGTAGAAGACCCTAAATATAAGCAGACAAATTGAAATATTAACATAGTAAAAAAAAATTAAAAGCATAATGAAACTTAATACCTTAGGATTTGACAAAAATGGTTGTATCTTGGGTAAACATAAACATCTTTGGGTGAAATGATAAGTGTTTCCTACTGAAATCAACACTTCAGATGAAACAGAATAGCCGCTCAACCTAGAAATGCACAAAATAGAAAAACCACGAAACCTTTTGATGCATGCAATGACACAAGTTCATAATTTAGATAAAAAACCAGAGCGAGTCTTGATACGGGCTCTAATACCATGTATGACAAAATAGGGTATCTCTAAACAAGTCAAACACCTTAAGAAACCACTCACAAAAGCATATCAAAGATCAATACACCAATGTCTTATGTCATTAAAGACCTCAAAGAGGGAAATGGTCCATGGCCCCAGCCAACATGGCCACTTTAGGAAATATAATAATGCAAAAGAAAATAATTTTACATATGAGTTTCTCACAATCGATCAACAAAAAATGACCCTCTATGCTCTTTAAATAGAGAGCATGGACCAATCGGGTGTCAAGCCATAGATCAATATAGCCATTAGTATCAAGGAAAATATGAATCATCAGAACTATTTATGTTTAGAATATATCATGACTGTTGAATTACATAACTACAAATGCATAAAGAAACACATTTTACCTCAAGAAATATTAGACCAACTTGATCTTAACTAACTCCGAAGTGTCTAAATATATTAACATTGAGTCCATTGTAATTCTTAGTCACTCTTCAGTTTTGTCTCATTGAGAAAGTGTGAACCCTAACTTGGAACTTGTTGGGAATGACATTGCTCAATGCTTTATTTAGTGTATGATTGTTTTTGAGTATTGTTTCTGACTTAAGAAGAGTTAGAACCATATCAAGGGTGGAGTCACAAGAAGCCATTACAGAGTCTTGAAGGTCCAACAATTTGGAGTGTTTGTCACACTTTGGAATTTGTGTTTAGAGTCATTTAATCTGGCTTGAAATTGAATAGGAGGATCAAAGGTATTTGGTGATTTTTATTTTGTTGCAACACTTGGAGGTTTTGTTTATGGCATTTTGTGGATTTTCATTGCGACGCATTGTTTTTTGTGTTGTAACACTTGCAACATTTTTTTGGATTGGGATGGAAAGTATTGAAGACTTGTTCAATCTTCTACAAACTTTAGTTCATATTGCACCAAGATAAACTATTCATGTCAACACAACTTCACTAAGTCATGTGACTACATGTATGCACATTATGCATAAAAGGATTGATTTACTTCAAGTTCAAAACAATTTGTCAATTGATGAACTACAAAATCAACATTATGAACTTATATTTCTTCATCATAATCCATTATTTGGATTAATTATCGTTTAGAGTGAACAACAGAGCATTAAGCACCATACAACTATGAATTAGATAGAGAAAATTGATGAAGATACTAAGGAGATAGAAGATGATCTGGATGAAGACACTAAGGAGGATAAGTTTGAGAACAATGATAAAGCTATCAAACCTTTGGAAGAGTTGCAATTTAAGAGGAACATATTTGGCATGGGATATCAAAAGAGTGAGTCTTACTTCTTTCATATTCCTAACTACTTCAAACTAGTTATGTTTGTGAGCATAAGATTTCTTGATGATGATTTACAAGGGCATATTGTTGATGTTGATAAGTTGAATGAAGCACCTAAGCTTGAGGATCATGATGAGGATGATGATTCACATGATGATCATCATAATACATTGGATGATGATGAATAATTTGATAAAGTACTTGAATAGTTCCAACACTATCATCAAATTGACCATTAGGAGTTGCTAAGTTTGATCTTAACCCATGCAGTATTTGTGGGAAGGCAAACCACCTCTCATAAAGGTGTTAAAAGCGAACAAAGAGTTAGTGGAAACATGTAAAATTTGGATGGTTAGGTACTTGGCATTGAAATTTGAAAGCCAAGTTATTGGAACAACCTTACCATTAGATTCATACATAGGTATGTACATACATGTTTATTAGGAGAGGTTTCATCAACAGATGGATACAAATGTTTTGATCCAAGACTTGATGATTTTAGGAACCCAATTGATGTAGTCTTTTGAGTTGAAGATTGAGTATTTGGACTTAGCTAAAAAATATTTTAGTCACCCTTTTCCACTTTCAGGGGGTTACATTGATGTTATTGATTTACAACTTCCAATACTTCTCACCTATCAATTAACATGGGTTAAGATATTAATTGCTAGACTTCAAGTTTCGACTTGTCTACTTTTAATTTTGAGGATTGCGGTTTATTTAGAATGATGGATCCAAGATTTGGTGATTTTTACATGTAGTTTTAAGATTGGTCATTTTGACATGCAAAGGATATTGATTAAAACAATTCAATATTTGGCATATTTTGAGGATTTTGATATGGATGGTATTTTGATGGATGATTTTTATGATTTTAAGGATATTTTGAGGATGATGTTTTGATGAATGTTTTTTTAGGACTCTCGAGATATTAGTATGGATGGGTGGTTTGTCTTTTTGGAATTTGAGGATTTAGGCAATTATGACTTGCAAGATTGTTTAATCAACATTTTGGAAGTAGTATTGATAGTTCACTTGGTTTACTTCTTAGTGGTTGTTGGCAGGATTATGATTCACTCCTTATTGAATCATCCACAGGTTTTACATGATACACGATTGGGATCTTGATCAACACTTTTTTTATATCAGTTGGATTATTCACATAGTAATTTTCTAAACACATGTATCCACTTGATAGTATTTGGACTTTATAGGGATGGTCTTCAAATGTTCCAGAGGTCAAATGATTCTTTGACATTTTTGCTTGGCATATTGGATTGTCAAGAATTTTTAGAATTTGGTATTTGTTGGCCTTAGAACCAATTCAATTCACATCAATGTTTGTTCTCATTGATTTTGGCTTCACATCAGTGAACACTTGCAATTTATTGGATCATTTGTTGCACAATCAGATTCTAGATTTGGTTTTTAGCATCCACTTTCGACATTTTTTCAAGTGGATCTTCATTGAGACTCATGATATTTCAAACCATGAGTATAAGGTTGAAGACTTGGAGATGTTACCAACTTTTTCACTAGTCTTTATTGTTGGGATGACACACTTGTATGGACTTATGATCAAGGGGGGGATTGTTATCAATTTGACTTCTAATCATAAGTCCTAGACCACCTAATGTTTACCTTAAGATATATTATTTATCCTAAGTGTCATATACTTAGTTGTGTGACCATTATTTGATAGTTATGTCTATTGAGCTATTTTTTGTACCCTATGTTGAATTAACAACGATTCAAATTTGAGTCTTTCTACCACTTCTTGATTTTTTCATGTTCTTCATAATGTCTCTCAAAATTTGAATTGTTCTTGGTGTTATGTATTCATGGAGAGTTTCAAAGGAGAGGTTTAACATATTCGTCAACTCCTTATTCTTTTAAAGAAGTAATCAACAATATATCTTCTTTCCCTTTTGACATTAAGACTCCTCCACCAAAAGCCTTCATTGTGGAGAGATCGAACAGAAATCAAGTGTTACATATGCATATGCCAAATATTATTGAGCTTGTCAATAATTACCATATTTTTTTTATCTAGTTTTTATATCTGATGGGTTTTTACCATCTAGATATGCTCTTATTGAATGGATTAAAGCCATAAGGACCACAAAAAATTATGTATCCTTTTGTTTAAAAGGATTTTTTTATTGTGCTTTTTAACAATCTTGGAGATAACAAACTGGTCCTGAATGAGGGACCATGGTTTTGGGGTTGATTTGGCCTATTTTTTAAACCATGGTTCCAAGATTTTAACCCAACTACCAAATATGTTCCAAACGACCCCATGTTGGTGATACTACCAAATCTACCCATCTTCATGTGGATTTTGCAAGTTCAAGAAAGAGTTAGAAATACTCAGGGTCACTTTATTAACTCTAACATATGTTAGGTTCAAAAGGGGATTTTTATATGTGCTTGAATATATATAGATAGTTATGTAGTGGAACGATTCTTGTTGGATTTAGGAATTGGTTTATAAAAATATGGCTTTCAAGTGCAAATTGTCAAGCGATAAGCCATTTGAAGGATCCTTGTTCAAAGACTAAGGTATAATATGGGACAAAAGGAAAAAACAACAAATCATAATCACTATCAGATAAATCCACGGGCAACTCCAAAAAAAGGATGCAATTTGATGAAAGATGGGCACAATGACAAAGGTCCCAACTCCTTCATCTAGGTTGGTGACATAGAAATATAAATGTATTAGATCCTGCTAAAAGAGTCAATCCCTCATATGTAGATCATTTCCATTAGATCCCTTTTTGGACATTAAGAAACAACATGAATAAAACAACTAATACCCCCCTAAAAGAAAATAGTCCCTTTCACTTAATTTGAGGAAGTTAGATTATAATTTAACTACAACCTCCACTAACCTCGCACCATTACATTGATTGAAAATATGTAAAAAAATAAAAAGGAAGAAAGGTATACCCGTGAATGTTCAATATCCCCAATAAAGAGAAGCAACATTATAAAATATGTCAAACGATGAAATCAAATTACAAACCTAATTAATTAAAATTGTAATTAGTTACTCAAACTATTCAAAATTGAATATCAAAATGCATATATAAACATATAACACTCACTATACAAATAAATTTTATTTATAACAATATAATTATTTGAATATTTCTTTATGGAAAGAATGAATTTGAAAGTTATTTTCATATGTGCAAAGTGACAATTCCTCATAGGAAAGAGGTTAAACTACAACCAGAGGTAGTCACTAGTCTCATGTATGGGACTAATGCTAGATATTACTTGAAAGCACACGACTGCACTGTTGTAGCCTTATAGATGATAATACATGAAGCCAAATACATGACCCCACTATTGACTTTCTTACAGATATTGTATAGGTTGAAACCACCTTTTGGTCATGGAGTAAGATCTAAAACTTCCTTTGGTTGGCTAAGAGCTCATTTTCCTTAGACATAAGGAAACATGTTAATGGCCCAAGACACATAGGCATATGGTAGGAGTAAAAGTTTTCCACCTTATGGGCCACTAATAGGTCATTTCAGGTGGTGTGGTTTTCCTTGAATAAAGATGATGAGTCAACCTACAATCATGGATAACAACAAGTGACGGTTGTCCTCACTGCCTAGTAACAACTGAATTTTGATATTATTATTATTATAAATAAAATATTTAAAACCGATATTGAAATTTCAATTTCAATATTAATTCAATATATCATAGAAACTTATTTAAGTTATTAATTTAATATATTCTCCCACAGATTGCTTCTATTTAAGCTATTAGTTTAATATATTCTCACACAAATTGTAATCAATTTAGTAAAGTTTAAAAATTATTTTATATGGGTGATTGTCTTCCATGAAAGACTTTCATTAAAGAAATTTATTTTTAGGCATTGTCTAAGTGTTTTGCGTTTTTCTCCTCCTCGTCAGAATCTGACAACATAAATATACATGAAATCACAACTTTATGTTATTTAAATTGCATTTCTGAATGCATAAATGGATTCAGAAATGGTAACAAATCATAGATAAATTTAGACAAAAAATATTATTAACATGATTTATAGAGTTCTACATTACAATAATCAAAACATTACAAACAAAATAAAAAAGAGACAATAAAAAATACTACTTGCATTTGAAAAAAAAGGTATTGTCTCAATTACCCTATCAAATGAATGAGAAAAAAAAGACTATACACCACGATGATATACAAATACCTCTAAGAAGTACATACTACACAAAAATATCTTGCAATACCCTTTACAAGAACTTCTCAACCCATCATTGGTCGAGGCCATGAACAATACTTCTCACCTAAAACTCCAGTCTCATAGAATTACAAACTCTAGTCTCATAAAATTATGTTGAACATCCAAGAATCTGAGACATTTCAGTTACCATTATAAATCCAAAAAATGATGGTTTTAAATATTCCTTATTCTATACTCTGAGTATCTTTCCCAATTATTTCAACATTCCTATTCACCCATTCAAAAAGTATTAGAAACAAGGGTTGCATAGCAACTTAGTCCCTGCCAACAAAGTTTGAAAATATATAATGAATAATTAAACCCATTATATAATTAACTGCACAAGTAATAAGTACTCTATATTATTTGATATGAAAAATTTAAATTATATATAAATTATATATTTTATATAAAATTTATATTTATATTTATTTATTTATATATTTATATTTATATTTATTAATAGAATTTTATTTATAACAATATACGATGATGATGATGATTAACATCCACTAAGACCGAATTGGTCTATTAGACCTTAAGAGGGTAAGTGATTACTTATGATTTTTTAGAATTTTGTTTCTGTGCTTGAAAAGCAATAAGAGAAGCTTTCCAAGATCACCATACTTTTGTTGAGTTAAGAGGTTAGGAAGGTTGGTAGTGTGATAAATATTTTGAAAATGA
>JZKD02S1757441.1:570476-593607 GCA_000966675.3 Picea glauca | reverse complement strand
TATATATATATAGCCCCAAAAGGGGCTCTATAGGCGACTTTAGTCGGTAAACTAAAGAGAAGGAGAAACAACCGCTCCCTCTAATCAATCATTAATCAAATGGATTGATTTCGCCTATGTTACACATTGGATATAGCACACAAATTTAAAGTCAACAATAAACTAATACAAAGTCAAAGAGCAACTCATTGCTATAGTCCCAGGGATTTGGCAGGGACTAATAAAAGATATTAGAAATATGGTATTCACACAAAAGTGTTGTAGTTATAAGTTTGACAGTTAAAAAGGGATCATTATCAATTATCTTACAATTCTAATTTGACATAGATCTACCCTTGTGATGGTCTCACTTTTGGTGGTAGTAAGTGAATGAATGATAGTTTTTCTCCTAGATTTTACCTTGTTAGTGTCTTTAAACTTTAATTTAAATGAATTTTTTAATATGTATTACACTTTGATTGTGTTTAGTCTTTCGTTAAGTTAGCCAATAAAATTTCGAATATTTATCTCTCTACGTCTTTAAACTTTAATTAGTTTAAATTCTAAATATTTTAAATGAATAAACCTTTGGTGGAATAAGTTAATGAATTATTTAATGTTTATATCTTTATAAATGAATAATTTAATTAGTTTAAATTCTAAATATTTTAAATGAATAAACCTTTGTTGGAATAAGTTAATGAATTATTTAATGTTTATCTCTCTATAAATGAATAATAGGTTGAAACATTGAATGAATTTTTTAATGGATACATTTCTAAAAACTTTGTTAACCCGAAACACGCTGGCAATATGTGTGGCACATGTCTCAGGTCACCTAACATCTATTTACTATGCCATGAGGCTGCCACTCATGGAATCACCATTGCTTGACACATGGACCCCCACATGCTCTCGACATGATACACACATCCCCATGATCAAACGATTGAGAGGGATCCTGAAGGATCCTTAGATCGACGACCCACATTACTTCGTGATTATGACATTCAGGGGTTTTGGTGTTATAACACCTATGTTCTCCAAAAGTGGTCAACGTTGGACTGACCACGATGTAGATCCAACTGTCAGAGGAGATCCTGAATATCCTCAAATCTACGACTCATGTTACTTCGCGACTGAGAAGATGATTGAAGTTTAGCAAGGAGACAACTCCCACGATTACGGGTAACTGATCGCCAACCTCCGGTCATCCGTAAAGTTACCAGTTTGATAGGTCACCTTTGATGCAATTTGGATGCTATGAGGATTCCAACATCCTGGAGCTCTGGACCCCCGAGGCCCCAAAGCTCAAAAGTCTTAGCTCTTGTTAGGCATAGTGCTGGGTTCCATGGTCCTGGTCATATGAGGTTTTTGACAAATTCTGAGGGCTACACCCTTAGCTCTCAACCAAAATTTAGTTAAGGCCATGGGAATGAGCACGTGGTTACTTGGATGACTGGTTTGAAGGAAGCGCCCTCCATTCACAAAAATTAAGTTCTAAAACAGGGAAAGGTATTTTCGAGGAATCAACGAGACTAGAGAAGTCCCGTAGAGTCTGCCCCGACTCTAGAACTATGAGGTTGATCCTTGGGAAAACACCTTGATACTTTTCCAACCAGACCAGAGGCCAAACTTATCACCTTACAACCATTCAAATGCAACAATTTACAAAAGAACAATAAGCATTGTTACCACTAATTTCACACGAGGCACAATTAATCACAATTACAGACATTCGAGTCATGCATTTCAATTCAAGTGCATAGGGTAAACAAAATAATTATCTATTATAGTTGATCACTGACTAACTGACTGTGGGTGTTCACCTTTCCACCCAACCGTAGGCTCATAGGCATTCATTCTTAGCACTCTGGCCACCCCTGTGCCAAGCCATGATATCACTAGGGAATTTTTGTAGTTTCTCAGAGATCCTTTCTCTGTCACAACCTCTGCAAGGTTTATTAGATGCTCCCTTAGCATCAAGCTCGCGACCTCCTCCTCAGGTCATGTGTTATGTAAGCCCTCAGAGATCCTTTTTCTCGTTCTCTCCCTTTTACCAAAACTACTTACTTCCTTTAGTTCTTCTTCTCCGCTTGAGAGCCTCACACGCTCCTCTTCTTTCTGAATTGTATATCCCCTTCTCTTGCATGCCCTCTCCTTTCCCCCCCACGGAGGTTCTGGACTTGTCATGTTCCTTCTTCCAGAAGGAACTCAGGCCAGTCTGGGCCTATAGGAAAATTACACTCTGTGGTACTTTGGGTTGACAATTTTCTGTCTCCTTAGGTAGACCCTCGATGCTTCCATTCATGGGCGTAGCTGATCATTCAAACACCAATCCTTCTTTCATTAATTGATTTTTTTCCTTTGGATCAGGATGGGCCTTATTATTTCAACAAAGATGATTTGGGTCATTTTGACATAATGAACCCTCTCTACAGTTTCCTCACTCTTTCCTCTAGTGATATCATGACTAGTACTTCAAGGATTCACCCTCACAGTCAGTTATTGGAAATATAAACAATAATACATTTACAAGGTTCACATGCCATAGCAAGATAATCATAAATAATGATTAATTACAAGCTGGGGGAAACAAGGGTGTTAGAATCCACTTCCCCTTAACAAGGAACATTTTCCTCGGTGTTCTTTGTAAGTAACACATGTCATGCCTTTATCATTTAGTTGCTTTAGAAATCTTGATCCTCTTTCTTATTCAAGTCCTTTCGAGACCCTTGGCCTTCATCACATACCTTAAATAATCTTGGACAACAAGCATATTAATCACAATTTCAAGCGAAAACATTTTATCGTTGTGCAAAATTCAAGAGGAATTTTTCATAGTCTAGCACAATACTTATCTGTGACATTCATGGATTTGCATCCATATGGTTGTCTTGTTATTTTATCTCATTGTTTTTCCTTGACATACCCATTGTGTGCATGATCTCAATCAATAGTTTATAAGAATTATCAGAGTCTCCTCTTCCTTGTGGTCACTTAGCCTCCAGGTCCAGGCTTAGGCATCCCCTTCTCTGCTATACAGTCCCTCAGGTGATCCATCTTACCTTACCATCTTACCTTACATTTGAGACATCCCTCTGAATTTCTCTTTCGAGGCATCCCTTTGACTTGTGTTTCCAAAACACAACATATTCTAGGGAGATCATGACTTACCACAGGGTTCTCTCATCTCAACATTATCCTTTTTCATGCTTTCTAGCTTGACAACCTTCACCTGTCCTTCCTAGATAGATATTTTCATCTCACCTGTATCACAAGTATACATGAATTATGAGATATTATCATCAATTTCAAATTCAGAATTTTCTTGCAAACCTGTCACCCACAGATTTCCAAATTCCACATTTATTTTCAGATCTGTTCCACACAGGAACCAGATTCAAAAGTATGGGACTTTCCTTCCCATAGTGTTTTTTCTTAGCGGGAAATTGGTCTTCCTTATGGGCTTACAACACTGCCATATCCAAGACCCTTTTCTTCCTACAATTTCAAAATTCCTCAACCAAACAATAGTTTTCCTACACATTGTATTTTCAAAACTATGCCTACTAATAGTCCAAGTCATTTTCATCTATTCAGAGGTACAAGGCAAAAGGATATATCATTATTTACGTATGCATCCTTTCAACACACTAAATCTTTCCAATGCAATTTTAATTGTGAAACGACTTCAATCCATGTGCCAATATTCATGGCTACATTCATACCCAATGTTCCCTTACATTGGGTTTAAGTTTTCCACACTCATGGAAATCACCTTGTCATGGCGTGTTGGAGTTCATCCAACCTCCCCACCATAAGATTTAATCATTTTTTTTCATTATTGTAGCAGGACTGTGCTTCCTACTACAAGATGATCACGATCCCAAATCAACACATATGAAACTAAAAATTTCTCTTGAATGCACCCAAGCATTCTTTCTTTAGTAGTAACCAGGGTGCCAACACTCATGGCGACCCAAAATTATCTTTTCTTTAACACCTCTACAATTCAAGTAGAGTATTGGAAGGTCCTCTTTCCTTAATGGGAAATCTATTGTCTTCCCTCCTATGCAAACATGCATTTTTTCAATGCATCTCATGCAACGTGTTAACTATGAACACCTTTATCCCCAATCTCCCTAGATTGGTCATTGTACCCATAGTACTCTTTACTCATGCATTTTCTTGCAAGGATTATAACTCATCTTCGACTAGCATAGACTTCCTCTCTCTATTGTTCAGATCCTTCTTTCCTGAATCTTAACTTGCTTGGTTAGAAATGGCACACAACAACCACTCAAAATAATTTGCATATCTTTAAGATAATGAAATCTTTTTAGAAGGGATTCTTACCAAATTCCTTCACACCTTATGCCACATATGTATGAAAATTTTTATACCTTCTCTAGTTGCTATCACCCTCTCTGATATTACCTCATTAGTGGTGATTTATGGGGACTTTTAAAGTCCCTTCAACAATCTTTTAACGACAACCTTCTCATAGTCAGCTTCTGGTTGAGGTTGTCCATCAATAGAAATTGTCTTTCTCAACAACTCCAATTTCTTTCTACACATGACATACACCACAAATATATTAGCCGTCATGTAGATAAAAATTCTTGTATCATAGCCTTCAAATCAATAAAACATTTTCAAATATGTCCTAGCATATCTTTATGCACTTCATCAAACCATCCTTAGTGTTTCCATGAGTGAAACACAAACAATTCTCAATTGTTTCTATATTCATACAACCATCATCACTATGAAGTCAAAACATTTACTTTTATTAGTAAATCAATCTCTCGTACCAAAGAAATACAATAAACAACAAGGAAGGGGTCAAGGAACTCTTCCCTCATCCAACTCCTTCTACATAGCCCTGGACTTCCAATCCAACTGAGTTACTCCAAGGCCTCACTGCCTTTACTTAATATGGCTCAACCAATCCTATTCATTCAAACTTACTTATTTATCTATTTCCCTTTTTCCAGCTATACTCGTTTCCACAACTGTTCTTTTAAATCTGACAACTATGTTCAACAATTCAAAGTTTTCAAGGTGAGAATAACATTCCCCCTTTTCCTCCTTCTTTGCTTATGCAATCTACTCCTTGTTGGGATCTTCCTACTCCTTTCCTTGGTTAGGTTCTCCCTAACATATTGGATACATCTGCATGCTCCAATAACAGATTTTTTGTTCATAGTGATTCATGAACCTGTGCATTATGCACATTATCATTCAGTTATCAAAATGGTCAACATTCATTTGTTAGTCTTACACTCATACATTTTTTTTTAGAATGTAATCCAGGATATATATATGCTTGCAATTTACTGCTCAATTCTTAGCAGTCATTAAGGTTGTGACTATGTTCTCCTCACAGAGTCTTCACATAGTTTCTCCACAAGGAACTCCTTTAGCATGCAACTTCCTTATTGCATATCCTTCACTATCAGTGATGCCTCAACCTTGAGTTCTCTTTAACCGTGTACTAGATATTTCTATAAGGAATATAAACATTCATCTTTATTTTAAAATCATTCAAGTCATGATTGTTCACAATCATTCTCATGCGATCCTCAAAGGCATAATCATTTTTCCTCTTATCTTGACAACAAAACATCCTTGCTCATTTACTCTTACATCATACATGTGCATCACTTTCACATTTAATATCATTCAATCATATCTATTTGGTCTTAATATCAGTCTTCATATCAAGAAACCTCACAATGCAATAAATCCATGTACTCAAGCATATACAAACATAGCCAAACATTCATAATGCAAGTCCATTGCTTTTACCTTTTTCCATGTCATTCATACACATGGACATATCATAATTCTAGATCCTTATCCCAAGGATATTCCAATCATTCTTATGATAAGTCTCATAGAGGTACTCATCATTGAGTTGCTCTCTTTGCTGAGAACTTGCAGTCATTCACATGATATCCACATGGAAGTTTAATTAGACATAGTCATAACTATGTTCCCCCTTCTGCACAACAACAACCAATAAGATTTTTTTTTTCCCTCAACTAGTATAAAGTTATTCAATAACCCAGAAATACCATCTGGGAAATCCCAACAATGCCCAAGGCAACAAGGAAACTTATCAAGCTTCCAACTGGTCTTGATCAACATAATTTTCGATCAAGGGAATCCTTTTTTAGATTTCCTCTCACTACTACTTGATCATACTAAGCCATACCTTATATGGATACCATCCACTTCTGGATTTCATCCTGATCCATTGGTCATCTAGAAGTGACCCAACACTTCCTCTACCTCATTCAGGATCAACATTTCATTAATCCTTCTACCTTATCTTCACAAGGTAGTATGTACTCAACATCATCAACCTTTTACTTATGTTTCCATATTTAGATCATCACTAACCATATGATCACCATATTTTACATTCAATGGCATACTATAATAAGTATATATGCATGTCATATGCATGCTCTATCTTTGCGATATACATTTCAACATATTTTTGTGCACCAAGCATTATACCCCTGTCTGCAGTGCAGACGAGTTCCACTTACT
This sequence comes from Picea glauca, assembly GCA_000966675.3. Lineage (NCBI taxonomy): Eukaryota > Viridiplantae > Streptophyta > Pinopsida > Pinales > Pinaceae > Picea > Picea glauca. The sequence goes on along the minus strand of JZKD02S1757441.1, from coordinate 587,064 downwards.
TACCTCTTTGCATTCTTGTGCATAGTCATGCCCTTGAGTTAACATGGATATAAACTCCATTATAAAAACCATGAGTTTTTGAACTTACTTGTGTCACCTCATTTCTTTCATGAGGGTTGTCCTCAACCCATATGACTCCTTTTAACTTTACAAAGAGGATTATCCCAATAGTAGTTTTTTTTTGGTTATGACAACTCAAATAGGTTGAACTCACATATTTTCATAAGACCTCTAGACATGGGGAATCATTCTCCCAATTCCAAATCCTTCATTTAATCGACGCTTTTAATTAATAGAAGCTTCATAAGCCCACTTTTTAGACAATTCCTACCACCTATTCAGTCCATTTTCCTTCTGGACTCAAATACTCCTTAAACACATGTTTACGCCATTTGCATCCAAGTTTTATTATTAATGCCCCTTGTCATAATCCCACTTTTGTAGGACCGGCTATCATTTCTCCAAAATAAATGATAGGTTTCTCTTGCCATAGTCTATCATGATTCAATCTCTTTGGGTAAAATCCCAACTGAATTTTAATCTTCATCCTTCTCCTCAAGGAGCTTATGCAAGTAATTTTCGTTTGACAGTAATACTCTCAACAAGCTCATCTTAGCCTTGGTAAACTAGTCTCATGACTGTTCCCCGGTCCATCCAGGCATGTGTTTGAATCATGCTCTGCTAGATAGGGTAGGGCAGGGTGCCCTCTCCCTTAAAGTTTTCTAAGAAAGAAAAAAAATCACTTGACTCTTTGGTGAGCTCAAGTAGACCAAGTGTCATTTCTCACTCTGATACCACTTTGTAACACACCCAACCCTTTAAGTACCTTTTTAAGGGACGGGGAATCAAAATTCACTTTTCTCCATCATATTGAGTCCTCTTCCCGAGATTTCCATCACCTTCTGATCACCAAGAGATTTCCAACGATTGTTACCATGCTCAAATCTAAGATCTGGTTTGGAAGTTATGCCCTTTTGAAGCTCTTTAGGCATCATTGGTCAAAGGCCACGTGGCACCCACATGGGTTCGCCTCATTCGTACCATTCCACCTGGCATGGAGTTGACAATTGTTGTCATCCCTTAGCGATGACATGGCCTCTTGAGAGGCGGTTACAGGGGATGTTCCCCATGCCTTCGTGATCAGCGGGCCTTTGCCCCTTCATCCTTCCTATCCATGTTTGAACCATTCTCGAAGTCCCGAAGTACCAGAAACCCGCCACGTGGCTCCGACCTTCAGTGAGATTCCTCATCGTGTTGTGATGAACATACCCACAAAAATATCTAAATCCCAAGGTCCTGCCACGTAGCTCCGACTTTCGACCCTTTTGGAGCATACATTCTAACATCCTAAACCTCTCGAAGTTCTGAACTCTCGAACTCCCAAGGTCCTGCCACGTAGCTCCGACCTTTAACCCTTTTGGAGCATACGCTCTAACACCCTAAGTCTCTTGGAGTCCTGAACTCCTGAACTCCTGGGGTCTCATTAGCCATTAGGTCAAACAACCGTGCCCCATGGGTTTGTTACATTATAAAATAAACTTTTTATAGTTTTTTTAATAAGTAAGAAAATATTTATAATATTTAAGATTATTGGTTTAGTTATTGTTAATGCAATCTTAAAATTTAGATGTATAACACTTATAGTGTACAAACAAAACATAGTCATCTAAAATAATTAACAAGTGCTTTGTAAGGGATAAATTTGCATTCTTACCAAATATCTCTAGGTCTTGGGCCATTAACCTATTTCCTTATATTTAAAAAAGACAATTCTTAACCAACTAAAAATAATTTTACTGCTTTACAAAAATAAATTTTATTTATTTTTATTAACTTCAAAATTAATTTATACATAATTTAGTATATTTTTTGAGATGGTTGGCATAGATCTAACTTATATGCTGGTCTAGTAGAGGTAGGAAGTAGATGGTACCGTATTTTCCTGGTTAATGTATTGAAATTTAGAATGATTTTAAAAGTTTGCTTAAATTAGTTAATAAACTTTTTAGATTGATTAACTTTGTAAAGATAATTTTTATTTATTTTTATTAAAATATTTTTTTCCAAAGAAAAAATCTATTATATTCATAGGTGGTGAATATACATGTTGTAGTCTTTTTCAAGACGGATTCTGAATCAAAAATCCTCTCTTCTCTCTTGCTATCAAAATGCTACTTTTTGGTCTCTGATTATCATAAAAAAGAAAACAATTGACTCTTTACTACTACTATTGTTCTATCATCTTTTACATCTATGAAAAAATCAAAACAAAAATTAAAAACAAAATTCCATGACCTCAATTTATTCCCCATCATAGAATTCGTAAAGACAAAAAGATTCAGGGGGCAGGGACAATGCTTCCTTGAAATTTTTATCAGCTTTCATATTCAATTCACGGAAGATGTGAGTGAAGGACTACCATTCGAAATATTGGGATGCAAGATTTATATTGCGCAATAGGTGAGAAAGTATTACATATGTCATTGAATCTTTTTAGTGATCCTAGTCTATAACCAACTTTGAGTCACCCATGACCTGAAGCTTCTGAATGTCCTTTTTTTTGTTGCTTCCAAGAGGGTCCAAAGAGCTAGGAACTCTCCCCTGTTTTTTGTACCTGCACCTGGGGTGTATCTGTTGGCATATTTATAGACAGAAGATGCAGGCAACGTGTTTGTCATTTATGGTGAGATCAACACGATCAACATCACAACGAATTGATGGTGAGATCAGCATGATCAACAACGCAACGATGATGGCATGGAAAGATTAACAATGAAGATCAACAGTGATTGTTGGATCACCCACTCAGAATTCCCGATGATCATCAGATCTAAATACAGATAGGAGGAACACACAAAAGAGGAGAGAAAATCTCAGACGTTGGACCTAAGCACAAGGACCAACCATCGTTGGATCCAAAAGGAGCACGATCTTTAAGTACAAGATGAAGCGGGCTTCCAAAGTCCCGAAAGCAGGAGGATCGTCCATCGTTGAGGAGGACACGTGGCAAGCGATTAGAATTTCACTGACTTTCACATTGAAGGAGTCAACGAAGCATGGTGTGGAAAATCATGATATGCGAAACCATGACTTAATCTGAGTCATCAATCAAAGGGAGAGTGTGGACCGTTGATCTAGCTCCATTTCGGAGTTTCAGATACCGGGAGTTGGAGGAGTCAAGGAGACTCACGACAAAAGTTGCGAATCACAAAGCACTCTTTTTGGATAAGCGCATGGTCACCATCGATGGTCACAAGAAGGGAAGGAGCCAGTCCAACGAAGCTCCATTTTGGCGATTGTGACATAAAGAGTTGAGAATCTTCATCACAGGAGTCCTGAAGTTGCGAATCACGAAGCGCTTTGTGGATAAGCGCCAGGTCACCGCCGATGGTCACAAGAAGGGAAGAAGCTAGTCCATCTAAGCTCTTTTCTTTTTGGAGTTTCAGAGATCGCGACATGGAATGTCGAGAAATCCCATCACAAGAATACCGAAATGAGAAATCGCGAAATCAACGTGATACCCTATGCTTGGAATCCAACGATGATGCATACTTGGAAAGTTGATCGAATGGCTAGTGTTGCTCTTCATGATTAACTGTTCAGTTACGATTCAGTTAGCTGAACTGAATCATGATTCTTGAACGGTTGGCGATTCAGTTGCTGAGGTGTTTTTTCCCTAGGAGATCCGAGGTGTAACTGAAGAGGGAGTGGGCATAAAAATGGACATGCCACGACTGTGCGATGTTAGCTATTCTAAGTGAAAAATAAGTTGAACTATAAGAAAGGTAGAAATTTAAAAATGTGAAAGAGATGCTGAAAACACAGAAGCAAGAGAAAAATTGCAAAACAATTTGAAGCAGAGAAAAATTGCAGAGAAGAATTGCAGAACAGAGAAGAAGGGGTAAGAAGTGAGACACCTATATTGTTTGTTATTCAATCATTTATTCTTAACCAGGGAGGTAGGGTGGTGCTAGGGAGGACTGTGGTCCTATGATATTCAAGTTGGTGCTTGAATATTGGAAGTTGTATCTTCCATCTAGTTGTGGCTAGAAAACAGGGTGGCAGGGTGGTACTCGGGAAAACACAGAGTTTTCTGTATGCAAGTTGGTGCTTGTATAAGTCCAGTTGGTGCTGGAACATTTAGGGAATTGATGCTTCCTTCTAGTGGGTGCTAGAGAAACCAGAGATTTGGTGCTCTCAACAATTTGGAGCTTGTAAAACAGAGGTAGTAGCCTCACTTTGAGTTGGTGCTCAAACATAGATGATGTAGAAAACTTAAAAGACTGCCTATCATTTGAAGAAGAAGAGGTTTTCTCCCTTTATGGGTTTCCTCATGAAAATCTGTCTCTGTGTATCCTATGTGTGAATTATGTTCATTATTCATGTTGTTCATATGTTGTATAATATTGATGGTCACTTGGAAGAGATTAAAAATTGTTTGAATAATCATAAATTATTTAAGCACAGTAAAAACTAATTCACCCCCCCCCCCTTACAATTGTCTTAGTATTTTCAACAATTGGTATTGGAGATGGTTCCTTTATTTAAAGGTATATCTATAAACTTAAACATGACAATTCATGAAGGGACTTCAACCAATAAGCCTCCTTTCTTTGATGGAACAAATTTTGCCTTCTGGAAGATTAGAATGAGAACATACTTAATGGCCTTAGGTGCTGATGTTTGGGATGTAGTAGAGACTGGATATGTAAAACCTGTTGTGCTAGCTTCCAAGGATGATAAGTTAGAATTTATCTTTAATGCTAGAATGAATGCTATCTTGAATGGACTTGCTGAAGCTGAGTTTGTAAAGGTGATGCATCTTGAAAATGCCAAAGCAATGTGGGATAAACTTATTAGTAGTTATGAAGGAAATGAGAAAGTAAAAGATGCCAAACTTCAAACATATAGATTGAAATTTGAACAACTAAAGATGAATGAAGATGAAACAATCAACAAGTATTTTTTTAGAGTTGAAGAGCTTGTGAATGCCATGAAGGGTCTTGGTGAGAAAATTGAAGAATCATTTATAGTTCAGAAGATTTTAAGATCTCTGCTTGATAAATTTAATCCAAAAGTCTCTGCAATAGAAGAACTAAATGATTTTAAAACTCTGACTATTGATCAACTCCTAGGAACTCTAACTGCATATGAAATGAGAATTATCAAAGATAAATCCATCACTATAGAAGCATCGTTTAAAGCAGACAAGAATACTAATTCAGAATTAGATGATATTGAGGCAAAATTTGTGAGAAGGTTAAAGAAAGGATTAGGAAAATATCAAGGAAAGCTCCCCTTCAAATGTTTTAACTGTGGTAAGATAGGTCATTTTGCATCTAAGTGTCCTCACCAGAAAAAGGACAAGAACTATGATGATGAAAATAAATACAAATTTAAGAAATATAGTAAAACGAAAAGTTTGTGTGCAAACAATGATGACTCCTCAGAAGACAGAGATAGTGATTCATTTTGTGAAGACAAAGTGAATGATTTTATGCTTATGGCTATGGGAGATCTTGATGATGAACATTTAGAAGGTGAAATGGATGATGAAGAAGCTATGGTAGATATGGAAGGTGAATTAATCATTGATTTGGAAGAAATTGACAGACTCAGATGTAAGAAGAGAAAACAAAAACGGTTGTTGATGTAGTTTAAAATGAATGTTGAAAAACCCGATGAAGACTTTTCTCTACTAAAAGTGGAGTTAGAAGAGGCAAAGAAAATGGAAGACATTCTGAAACAATAATTACCAGAGAAGAAAGCGAGGTGTGAAGCCTTAGAAGAAGAGATAGTAAAAACCATAAAAGAAATGGAGAAGTTTAAGGCATTGTATCACCAAAATATGTCAAGTATTAAAGCCTCAGAAGAATTAAATTCCATTCTAAATTAGAAAAGGAATCCAAAGTTGAAAGCTGGCTTGGGCTATGAAGAAGGATCAAGTAGTGATCATCCAAGTAATACGGAACCCATCAAGTTTGTCAAATCTACAATCATTAACAACAACCACTCTGCAAAAACAAAGAAAGAAAATCAACCACCAAGAAGGAATGAAATAAAAAGTACCAAAACCGAATCTGTAGATCAAAGAAACTATCAGCATGGAAGAAATCGACCCACTCAAAGAAAACAATGTTTTTCTAGGTACAAAGGATTTTTCTATGGATAATTTTTTTTTCTGTTCTAACTTTGGTCACAAAGCTATAACTTGTTCTTTAATATTTAGATATGAGAAATCAAGTTATTCAAGGAATAATTGCCTGCCACCACAAAGATTGAGACAACCAAGCAATAAAAAATGACAAACTATAAATCATGTGATGACTGGGAGAAGGACGCAGGTGAAACATAACAACAGTTATGAGCATAACAATCGTTATGATCTGTTATTAAGTGAACCAGAATGTTACAACTACCATAATTATGGACATAAATCTCCAGACTGTCGCTTAAGGAACTATAAGCTAGATCTGAATCCTACTGCTGAAAATTTCAAGGTTTGGAAGAAGAAAGAAGATGACCAGTGTGGATTAGTTTTATCAGCCCAAAGACAAAAAAATCCCTGGTATATTGACAGTGGGTGTTCCAAACATATGATTGGAGACAAAAGTAAGTTTTTAACTCTAAGTGAAAACAAATTAGGGAATATAAATTTTGGAAATGATGCACCAGGAAAAATAAAAGGTAAATGAATGGTAAGCCTGAGTAATGGCAAAGGAAAAGCTCAAGATGTGATGTTTGTAGATGGTCTGAAACATAATCTACTAAGTGTCAGTCAAGTTTGTGACAAAGGGTATGAAGTTGTTTTTACTTCTAAAGATTGTAAAATAAAGTCTTTGAATTCAGGACAACTGGTTGTAAAAGGGATAAGAATAAAAAACAATGTCTATGTGTTAAAAGAAGAAAAATAAGAATGCCAATTAAGCAAATATGATTAAAATTGGATATGGCATAAGAGACTTGGACACCTAAATTTTAATCATATTATCAAGCTTAGAAACAATGGGGCAGTAAAAGATCTTCCAAAGATATCAAAGCCATATGACTCTGTTTGTAAACCTTGCCAAATAAGAAATCTTACTCACACTCAGTTCAAATTTAAAAACTTTCCTTCAACAGGAAAACCTCTCCAGTTAGTACATATGGATTTATGTGGACCATCAAGAAAAGAAGGTATAGGAAAATAAAACTATTTTGTGTTGATTATTGATGATTATTCTAGACTAACATGGGTTGCCTTTTTGAAGGAAAAATCTGAAGCATTTGAAAAATTCAAAGTGTTTAAGGCTCTGACTGAGAATCAAACAGGAAAAATATTGAAGGCAGTAAGGTCTGATAGAGGAGGAGAGTTTAGTTCATGGAACTTTAAAGAGTTCTGTGATAAACATGGAATCAAATGAGAATACACTATTCCAAGAACTCCACAACAAAATGGAGGAGTTGAGAGGCAGAATAGATCAGTTCAGCATATGGCAAGATCAATGATTAATGAAAGGAATATTGCTCAGACATATTGGGTGGAATAAATCCATACAACTGTTCATATTCTTAATAAAGCTCATCTCAGGCCACACAGTGACAAGACTCCTTATGAACTATGGTTTGGAAGACCTGCTTCAATCAAGCATTTTAAAGTCTTTGGGAGTAAATGTTATATCAAGAATAATGATGAAAATATTGGCAAATATGATGATAGGGCTAATGAAGGTATCTTCTTAGGTTATGCTACAAACAGTAAAGTGTACCGATGCTACAATAAGAGGCTACATAAATTGGTTTATTGTATCGACATAAAAGTTGATGAAGAATAGGGATGATTTTAAGGATGATTTTTTTTTTAAATGTAGAAACCTTGGCGAATCTTACTAATCCTTCATATGCCAACTATAAATGTTTGGCGGATATTTTTGTAAAAATATTCAAATTTAGAAGGATTTTATATAGTTTTTATAAAATTTTGGCGAATTTTAAGGTAAAATAATTTTATCCTATAGAATTTGGGCAAATCATTTTTATAATAGCGAATCTCGTTTTAGGAAAAACCATGGAAAATTAGCCCACGAGCGAAATTTAGCCCCTAAAATCATCCATGATGAAGAAGTCCTCGTTAGAAATGTAAGCAGTGTTGAACCAAGAACATAAGATATAGTTGAAGATGAAGATGAATAGGTCCAAGGATTAGAAAGCGAAGAATCTGAATTAGATGAAGATACAAATACTCAGCTAACACAAATCAACTGAAAGAAACAAAACCACCTCTCAGAATTGTTAAAAATAATCATCCTGAAAATCAGATAATTGGAGATATAAATAAAGGAGTTCAGACAAGAAGGAAATTAGTTAAAGGCTCAAAACAATTTCATATTGCTTTTCTATCTATGATTGAACCTAAATTTTTTGATGAATCCAACATCCATGATGATTGGATTAGAGCTATGAATGAAGAGCTTGATCAGAATGAGAAGAACAATACTTGGGAGCTTGTTTCTAGACCTAAAGACAAGAATGTAATAGGCTCCAAATGGCCGTTCAAGAATAAAATGAATGTAAAAGGACAAGTTGTTAGGAGTAAATCCAGATTAGTCTGTAAAAGGGTATGCACAAGTTGAAGGACATGACTTTGATGAAACCTTTGCACCAGTGGCAAGATTGGAAGCTATCGAAATGTTTCTTGCATACTCATGTCATAAAAACTTTAAAGTATATCAGATGGATGTAAAGTCAACATTTCTTAATGGAGATCTAGAGAAAGAAGTATATATGGAGCAACCTGAAGAATTCTCATTGACAGATAATCCTGACTATGTCTGCAAGCTGAAGAAAGCTTTATATGGATTGAAACAAGCACCATGAGCTTGGTATTATAGATTGGACAAATTTTTACAAGGCAAAGGGTTCAAGAAAGGTATTGTTGACAACAATCTCTACATTAAGTATGAAGGTGATGATTTACTAGTTGTTTTGGTTTATGTAGATGACATTATTTTTGGATGTACTAATGATTCTTCTGTCAAGTGGTTTTCTAACTCTATGCAAACATAATTTGAGATGTCCATGATAGGAGAACTGTCATATTTTCTTGGTTTACAAGTAAATTAGATTTCTATAGGAATATTTATCTCTCAAGAAAAATATTTGAAAGAGATGTTGAAGAAATTTCAGATGGAAGATTCTTCTCCTGTTAATACACCTATGGTGGTCAGTTGCAAGCCCAGTAAAGATGATATTTCACTTGATGTTGATCAAAGGACATATCAATCAATGATAGGCAGTCTTATGTACATCACAACATCCCGTCCTGATATAATGCAAGCTGTTGGAATGGTAGGTCGTTATCAGTCTGCTCCTAAAAAAAGTCATTTAGTAGTTGTAAAACGGATATTCAAATACTTAAAGGGAACAATGAATTATGGTCTCTGGTATCCTATAAATTAGAATATTCAGTTAACTGCTTATTCAGATGTTGATTGGGCAAATTGTGTGGATGAGAGAAAGAGCACCAGTGGAGGTGCATTCTTCCTGGGTGACTCGTTGGTAGAATGGATTAGTAAGAAGAAGGGATCTATTTCCTTATCAACTACAGAGGCAGAGTACATTGCTGATGCTACTTGCTGCACTCAGATTTTATGGATGATCCAAACTCTTGCACATTTGAAGGTAAATTATACTGATCCGATTCCAATTCACTGTGATAACACCAATGCCATTAGTGTCTCCAAGAACCTTGTTCTTCATTCCAAGACTACGCATATCCCAATCAAATATCATTTTCTTAGAGAGTAGGTTACAAACAGAGCTGTTCAGTTGAATTATATTCCTTCCACATAACATATAGCTGACATCTTTACTAAACCGTTAGCAATGACACCTTTTGGATATCTTCATCAGAAATTGGGGGTTATACCTTCTTTTGTCTAATATGTTCAACTTGTTAGGGGGAGTACTTATTGAATATATGTTATATTTCTGGTGAATATAGCTCTGGTTCTTCTGTTCATAGTTGACAGGGGGAGTATGTGCCTATCACATTTCTGATACCTTCGAGATGTAGTGCAACAACTCAGGGGGAGCGTGTTTCTTCTTTGACATTGATGTCAAAGGGGGAGAAAGTGTAGTGTCATAAGGATATTACAGGGTATTGTTGGATGTCTAGGCATAATAATGTAGTTTCTTTAGGTGTAGTGCAGTTCTTTAGGCTATTCAAGGTTTCCATAAATGCCAAAGGGGGAGATTGTTGGCATATTTACAGACAAAAGATGCATGCAACGTGTTTTTCATTGATGGCGAGATCAACATGATCAACAACACAATGAATTGATGGTGAGATCAACACGATCAATAGCGTAATGATGATGGCATGGTAAGATTAACAGTGAATATCAATAGTGATCATTTTATCATCCACTCAGAATTCCTGATGATCGTCAGATCTGAATACAGATAGGAGGAACATACAAAAGAGGAGAACAAATATTAGACGTTGGATCGGAGTGCTAGGACGACCATCGTTGGATCTAGAATAAGGAGCACAATATTTAAGTACAAGATGAAGTGGGATTACAAAGTTCTGAAAGTAGGAGGACACGTGGAAAGCGATTAGAATTTCGTTGACTTGCACATTGGAGGAGTCAACAAAGCGTGGTGTAGAAAATCATGATATGAAAAACCGTGACTTAATCTGAGTCGTCGATCAAAGGGAGAGTGTGGACCGTTGATCTGGCTCCATTTCGGAGTTTCAGATACCAGGAGTTGGAGGAGTCAAGGAGACTTGCGACAAAATTTGCGAATCATGAAGCGTGGTTTGTGGATAAGTGCCTGGTCATCATCGATGGTCACGAGAAGGGAAGGAGCCAGTCCAACGAAGCTCCATTTCGACGATTGCGACATAAAGAGTCGAGACTCTTCATCACAAGAGTCTCAAAGTTGTGAATCACGAAGTGCTTTGTGGATAAGCGTCGGGTCACCGTCGATGGTCACAATAAGGGAAGGAGCTAGTCCAGCTAAGCTCTTTTCTTTTTGGAGTTTCGGAGATCGCGACATGGAGTTTCGAGAAATCCCATCACAAGAATACCGAAATGTGAAATCGCGAAATCAACGTGATACCCTGTGCTTGTAATCCAACAATGCTGGATACTTGGAAAGCTGATCGATGGGCTACTATTTCTCTTCATGATTAACTGTTCAGTTACGATTCAATTAGCTGAATTGAATCATGATTCTTGAACGGTTGGTGATTCAATTGCTGAGGCATTTTTTCCCTAGGAGATTTGAGGTGTAACTGAAGAGGGAGTGGGCATAAAAATGGACATGCCATGACTATGCAGTGTTAGCTATTTTGAGTGAAAAATGAGTTGAACTGTAAGAAAGGTAGAAACTCAGAAATGTGAAAGAGATGCTGAAAACATAGAAGCAAGAGAAAAATTGCAAAACAATTTGAAGCATAGCAGAATTGCAAAACAAATAGAAGCTAAGAAGAATTGTAGAACATAGAAGAAGGGGTCAGAAGTGAGACACCTGTATTGTTTGTTATTCAATTGTTTATTCTTAACCAGGGAAGTAGGGTGGTGCTAGGGAGGACTGTGGTCCTCTGGTATTCAAGTTGGTGCTTGAATATTGGAAGTTGTATCTTCCATCTAGTTATGGCTAGAAAATAGGGTGGCAGGGTGGTGCCCAGGAAAACACAGAGTTTTCTGTATGCAAGTTGGTGCTTGTATAAGTCCAGTTGGTGCTGGAACATTTAGGGAGTTGATGCTTCCTTTTAGTGGGTTATAGAGAAACCAGAAAATTGGTTCTCTCAACAAGTTGGAGCTTGTAAAACAGAGGTAGTAGCCTCACTTTGAGTTGGTGCTCAAACATAGATGATGTACATAACTTAAAAGATTGCCTATCATTCGAAGAAGAAGAGGTTTTCTCCCTTTATGGGTTTCCTCGTGAAAATATGTCTTTGTGTATATCTTATGTGTGACTGATTCTCATTATTCATGTTGTTCATATGTTGTATAACATTGATGGTCACTTAGAAGAGATTAAAAATTGTTTGAATAGTCATAAATTGTTTAAGCATAGTAGCAACTGATTCACCCCCCCCCCTCTCACTTGTCTTAGTATTTTCAATAGTATCTGATATGCAAATACTGATTATGATTTAAGAATAAAATCACATCTGTAACATCCCTAGTTTTAATCCCTGTAAATTATAATTTAATTGTATAAATGAGATTTAGGATGGTGTAACATCCCGCTCTTATGCGCACTTGATGCGACTTATTCTTGTGGACACTTGTGTGCAAGTGATTCGGTTCACTATATGATTCACTGATTCGATTATGGAGCATGATGATGTTTGTGGCATAGATGATTTTAGGGGCAAAATTTCGCTCATGGGCAAAATTAAGGGGCCTCCAATCTTTTATTGAGTGATTGTTTTGTATTAGAGTGATTTTTTAAAACTTATATCATTAGCACATAATTTATTTTAGGGGAAAAAGCGTGTACATGGTTAGCCCATATTTTTAGGAGGGATAGAGGAAGAAAATTTATATTTCGCCCCTGAAATTTGGAGGGACAAGCTTCTATTAGCCAAATTTCTAATAGAATCTTCACCCTGCCATTTGGTAAAATCAGGGTTTATGGTTTAATTCACCCCGATTTTGTGGTATGGGCACTGGGTAGCTACAATCTTCCCTTTGTCCAATTTCCAAAGAACAAGGAGATTTCTGAGAGAATTTTGGTGCTCCCACCTATTATAAATTATATGGGATCTGCCCATATATGCATTCCTCAGTTTACATCTTCGTGCTTATTTGAATTTCCCCTTTGGGTCTTGATGGAACAAAGGTTTACAGGTTTACCTTTCATATCTTCAACGTTCTTCGTGCTACTTATTATTTTCCCTTTGGGCCTTGACGATACAGAAAAAATGGGGCTGGATTACTCCCAGGTTCGACCCAGGCACCATATTTTGTTAGCCTTCCAAGAGAGGAGGGACCTGCTCGACACTGAGGCTCGACCAAACTGGAAAACTCACATATCTATCTCTACATTTCCATCCAGCAAGTGGTGTAGCCGTGGCCCGCCTATTCAGAGAGGTCCTTACTGATTTACTTGGAATCTATTTGTTGAACATATAAGTTAGTGAATGTCTTTTTACTGATTTATGTGTCAATGTCTTTTTGTGTCTTATTACATCACCACTTGATTTAGCTTTCTCTTTCCTTTTATCATTGTTTCCCACTTCAATAGACTGTAGGTTCCTAAATGTTCTTCAAATTCTAATGACCATAAGTAATATAGTTGAGATTGACATAGTGCTCTTTCCTTTTATCACTGTTTACCACTTCAGTAGATAGTAGGTTCCTAAATGTTCTTCAAATTCTAATGACCATAAGTGATATAGTTGAGATTGACATAGGTCTCAAATATGTCCACCTTTCTCTTCATTGATTCCTGAAGCTCCTCCCACATCAAAATCTTAACACATGCACGTTTGCTCTTGAAAATGAAGATTGAGTAGTCTTATGTATGACGTCTCCTTCCTCTCTATAATAGTGGAAACCACTCTCATTATATTTTTCTCTTGACTTGGGATATAAGGAGTGTAGATCATTATCCTTTGAGGGTGAAGGGTTAGGAGATAAGAGGATGATATTGAACATATTTCTTGCTATTAGGTTAATTTTTTCATTCTTAGTGTTAGCATCACTTCATTACTAGTTCTAGGACTGTAGATCATTATCCCTTGAGGGTGAAGGGTTAGGAGATAAGAGGATGATATTGAACATATTTCTTGCTATTAGGTTAATTTTTTTCATTCTTAGTGTTAGCATCACTTCATTACTAGTTCTAGATAGTCTAGATAGGAAATATTAAATAGATTCTTATAACTAACTTCAAGGACATGATGATGAAGAGTTTGTTAATCCCATGATGCATGACCTTATCCACTATCAAGATCTTTGTTGAACAAACCCTGTAGCATTCAAAAAAGTGACTCTATAAGCTCTCCTACTTCTCCGAAGAAAGGTGAGTGAACATGAGAAAAACTAATTAAAGGGAAGGGACAACAACATTCAAGCTAACCTTAGGATTCACATTTCTCATTAATTCTATAAATAATATTGTATTACTGTAGTTGCACGTATAATGCATAGTACCTCATCAAATAATTATGCCTATATATTGATAAATTAAATTCAAGCTAAGGAGTTCAATAATCTTATTGCGATTCTTTGGTCCATCATATTCATGGACAATGTTTCTTTATATATATCAACTAAATTTAGGGTTGTGTGATCAGATTCAACCTCCTAGTAAATGATGAGTGGGACAAAACTTTAGATTTTCCTATTTTAATAATACCCTACAAGCTCATGTGCAAGTACAATTTTCATGGGATTCACACCAATGGAATACCAACAGTCCTTGTTATGTATTAGGGATGATGAATAGTGCACCCCATTTGGATTTGTAAAAAATGAACCATTGAATAATATATGTATTTTTTTTGTCGCATGTTGTTTCATGCAAGATAGGTGAAAAATGTTGTGGTCATTGAAAATTCCATTGTGATTATCTGACAAATGAGGAAGCTCTCAAAAGTGATATGCTCAAGCTTGTACATACTAGTAGAAAGAGAAAAATGAATATTTGTCCATTTTTAACAAATAACCTTTTACCATGTCCTTCACCATCTAAATTATGAAGTAGATTCCATGGGAAACATGGGTACTCTTTTGAATTAGGGTCAAATGATCCAAAATGGGGAGGGGTGAAGAGGATTCTTTTGCAATATCTCCCATGATTATCACAACTATGAAATATAGTATGAACAACCAAATTGAATTGAGGGACAAGTGGAAATTGAAATGTCCATGGAAATTTGTTTAACTCAGTCCATGCCCGTTATACTCTTGCAATTTATCAGCATACTTGAGGCTTTAATGGAGGGAGGAACACGCTTGTTCAACAATGGTGGAATAAGGGATTCAAGCATGGTTTCAATTTTCCTCATAGAAATGCTTGTTGTAGGAACATGGTAGTCTTGTCTATTTTTCACTCTCCTTTTTGGCATTGGAGATTAGGTCTATTATAAGATCTTGGAGTTTTAATCATAATTTGTGTGCAGGTTGGTTGAGGCATTTTTTGATATGGAATATTGGGGATTGGGTGCACCCTCATATTTTCCCATTGAACAAATTTTCATTGAGAATGCAAATCGTTGCAATGGGGGTAATGCCCGTGACATTGTTGAATTCCATCAACTAATTTGAAGCCAAGAACATCAGTTAGAGGGATTGAAGCTAGTTATATCTTAATTAGTAGACATTGTTCATATATGTATGGAGGAAATGAAGTAAAAAACTTTTGATTTGGAGATGAGAATGTTGGAAATATTTTCATTCATGTGTTGTCATTGATGTCAATAGTCATAATAAAAGAGGCAACAAGTTTAATCTCAGGAAGAAAAGTATGCTAAGAATCGACAGAAGAACATCACCTTATGGCTGAAGCAATTCATGATTATTGTTGATCATGATAGGATCAACAATGTTCCTATGATAAAAGCTCAAGAGGGTTAGCAAATGTAGAGATAGGTTGCAACAATTCATGATTATTGTTGATCACGATAGGATCAACAATGTTCCTATGATAAAATCTCAGGAGGGTTAGAAAATGTAGAGATCAAATCTTAGAATGAAAAGCGTATGCTCAGGGTGAGAAGCCTCAACAACCATCCGATCAGAGTGAGAAGCCTCAACAACCGTCCGATCAAGAAATTGACCATGTTGATAGTCTAAATATTACGGACGTTGGTCATATGAGTGACTGTGGGCTTGAGGACCACTGGAGGATTGTGATCGTCAGATCATATTGAAGTGGAAAGATAGGATAAGCGTGGCTAAAGGGTTGAGAATTTGATTATCCGAATACCCGTTAGCCATCAGATCAAACTTGAATTCTCGTCAGCCGATACCAAACTGATTTCTTGCTCAGTTTCAGTTGGCCTTCAAGAATGAAGATGAAGATGAGAAATTTGCCAGGTCCAAGAAGGTTCAGAGTCCAACATATACAACATCGGTGGAGTTGTTGAGATCAGTCTCCAAGTGGGAGATTGTTGGTTGTGGAGCCTAATTATCTTCTTGATTTACAGGTCTTTTACTTTCAACCGTGTTTATACCCCATGAAGTATTTACACCCCAGAAGTATGTACACTCTTCCACGCAGGGGAGTGCAGAGGGGGGGGGTAACCCCTTTGCGGGGTCCGGGGGGTCTGGGGGAAAGTGGGCCCCCAACAGGGGTTCGGGGGCGAAGCCCCTTAAGCAAAAATTGCCTTATAAAAGTATATTGTAATTTCATTGTAAATCTGGACCGTTCATTATAAGGTCGCAGATCTAACGGTAGAGATTATGTTAGGGTTTTTTGCCTAGAAGGAAACCCTCTTTTATGAGGGAAATGTATTATGGCTATGGCTGATGGTGAATATTGTATTCTGAGAGAGGAGACTGTGAGAGAAAGAAGATGAAGTTACAATGGGTTTTGCTGTAGGTTGTATCCCTTCATTTGCTGGATAATAATAAAGGAAGGA
>JZKD02S1757441.1:544599-564914 GCA_000966675.3 Picea glauca | reverse complement strand
CTTCAATTGGTATCAGAGAAGGTCTCTTCACAAAAGGTTTAAATCACTTGAAGATGAATATACATTAGAATGCATCAACAACTGAAGATGTCATAAAAAAAACTCCCTATTTAATGGTGAAGACTGTTGGGCACTTCAATTGTCTAAATGAATAGAAAATTAAGGTGTTCAATATAAATTGTCAACCCAGGGAAGTTTGTTATTTCAAGATAATTTTGCACAGTCTATGCTAGATTATGGAAGCAACACTAATCTAATTGTAGTAGGGAAAAATAGACAAAAATTATTAATAACACAATTATGCTGACACAGCTCGAGTTCTACAGAATTGAAATCACAATTTGAAATCTAAACTGATGAGTGTATAAGAATTCTGGATTAGCTACTCTAATCTAACTTTCTATTTTACTTTTGCAGTAAAAAGTTCTCTACTAATTGCATAAAGAAATCTACTTATTGCAAGAAAGTAATCCACACTTTTGTTTTCTTTTACTTGAAAACAAGATTTTAATCTAATGCAAAAAAAGGGGAAGCAGTTCTCCAACAGTGTTCAACAATTGACTTTTAATTCTCATGAGATAGATTTATGCGCATCTAACAGGAAGGAACTAGACTGTAACAAAAACTGTATTCTAGAATTATTTAATGGATAAACCATTCACATTAAAACAACTATTCTGGAATTCAAAACAGAGGGGAATCTGTGAGGAAGGTGGGCCCTTTCCTTCTCACTGAATCCTCTCAAAGAAATATACTACAGTCTGCTAAATAAATTCAATCCAATCTTCTATTGATTTGCCAAAATGTTGTGTACAATAGGCTTTACTTCACTTCACTTTCTCACAGTCAGAATCCGCCCCTCTGATTACAAAAACTCTGCTATTTAAAGTCAAAGTCATTCAGTTAAAACAAAATCAAAACATCCTTGAGAAGCCCCGATTCCCAAGATGTTCATATGATATCATTAATACAATATCTAGAACTAATCTTGTAAGTTGAAACATGTAACAATAGGTGTAGCAGCTTTCAGGATCAATGACATTTGTTGCAGCAGTCATATAACAACATAATCGGTGGCATTTGTTGCATCAGTTGTGTGACAGCAGAATCAGTGGCACCTTTTGCAGCAGTCGTGTAACAACTTCCAGGATTGGTGCATAACTGTAACAACTTCCAATATTGGCGCATAGATATAACAACTTCCAAGATTGGCACATAGCTGTAACAGCTGGTGTAACAACATCGACCATTCTTTAAGACTTGGCTGTTCTATTCATTTCGATCATTAGTTGAATCATTTTATGCATAAAACATGTGAACATTACCAATCAAACATGCTAAGTAAACGAAAATATAAAAGCAATATAAATGATTTATACCTTCGGAAAAAAAGGTCTTAGCACACATTATAGTAGGCATTAGCTTAGAGATGATAAGGTTGAATAGGCAAAAGATGTGATGAAAAAGGGACATTTCTGGGTCCTAACATGCCCCCCAACTGAAGACATTATATGCCCTCATGAAAAACACATTCAAACCTTACTTTTATATGAATTAGGGAACTGGCTCCTCCAGTGCAAAACTGCTAAGATAAATTGATAAGTGCCTGTATGGAAAAATGCTGTGTTAAAAAGAAAATATGTGGTGTCAACAATTTGTTTGAGTTTCTTTGTCTTGAAGAACATAATTAGTTTGAGTTGCTTGACTAACAACTCGTGAGGGAAACAAAGGTTCTTGTTTGAAAGTTGCTAGTAAACCAACAATTGCCTTATGACATTGAGGTCTCCTTAGTTGGGTTGTTCTATGAGTAGCAGTAAGTGCATGTTCAGTCTTGATTGAGAGAGTTGTTGGTCCTCCAACAATTGACACTTTTAATATCTTATAACCTGCCTCAAAGTATATGTTTCCACACTCAAAGCACATGAGTTCTTTATTTCTGTCCATAACAACTTTTGTCAGTGCTAGGATTTCCAAAGTAATCCCTTCTAGATTCTTCTGTCGAGCAGTCTCCAATTCTTGTTTTAGGGTATTTAACTCTGTTTTGAGGCTTTCATTCTCTATTATGAGTGCAGTAATTTTGGAGTTTTCTGTATTCCTTATCTTTCTCTCAATTTGGGAAAACAGTTGGGCAAGTGGTACATCCTCAACATTATTTGTAACTGGTTCTTGTGGAGTAGCTATACTATCAATAGTTGTTTCTGGTGGAATAGTTGTTTCTTATGTAACAGTCGGGTCTGTCATGACTGCTTTTTGTGGAACAGTCTCATCTTGGACAACTTGTTCTTGTGGAACAACTTCATCCTGCCTGACTTGTTCTTGTATACTAGTCCCATTGTTTGCAACTATCTCTACTAGCACTGTTAGTTCACTGGAAGAGACTGGTTCTTGTGTGATAGTCTCTTCATCAATCATAGAGGATAATGGACAAAGAATAGGAATAGCCTGTTCCATAGCTTTCCATTCAATTGCTGCTTCCCCAAAGTTGGTAGACCTAGTTTTTCTCCTAGGTAAAATAGAAATGAAAGCATAGGCTTTCTTCTTCGTTGTTGGAGGAGGAACATGCTTTTCTTCCTCAACCACACAAGTAGGAAATTCAGGTATACCTGGGTCTGCTATGATCTGGACATCATTACTTGACGTATGATGCACATAATCATTAGGCAGAGCCAATGATTCTACTGCAATTGGAGTACAATCAGTCTGAATTGAGAGAATAGTTTCTTGCAGTTCTGGGCACAAAGTAAAACCTGATATACGTATCTCTGTAGAGTTCTTTGTCACAACAACATAAGGGGTTTGAGTTGTTGTTGATATAATTGGATCAAGGTCTTTCCTACATTTTCCCTTGAATGGACATTTTCTTTTCTGAGATAATATACCGACAGTGATAGTGGGGCTTGGAACACTTGTTGCAGCAATAGGTGGCTCTGCCGGTGCAACATTAGAAGGGGTAGTCTGACTTGTTGTTGTAGTGGACCATTCCAACCTTGTGCACTTTCTAGGTGATCCAGATACAGGAACATGGGTTCTCTGTTTAGGAGTAGGGGGTAATTTTTCAATAACATCTATCACGACCAAGGGTTGTGACGCATGGCTCGGTGTAGTAGCTGGTTGTTCCTCATTTTGAGCAATCATAGCTACAGGCTGTGTCAATTCAATTCCATAAAGGCTTGTCTGGTTGGTGCTAGGATGGTTGCGGGTTGTGCGTTTACTTCTCTGGGTCGTCTTACGGGCAACAACAATAGGGGTTTGGACTGCTGTTGCAGCCGAGGGCAGAGACTCAGGAAGAGGTCCAATCATATATGCAGGCATAAAAGGTGGCTGGTCTACTACAAAAAGTAATGGGTTATTGGAAATGCCCATACCTTTGTGAATTAATAGTCTTATGAGTCAGTGATTAGAAAGGAAATTCTTGGGTTTTTGGATTTTTTTACAAAATGAGCCATGTTATTCAATGAATGGAGGAGAAAATAAGGAATGTTTATGAATTTCTGATGTCACAGATGTGATAATAAGATGAAATCAGAAAAATAAACAACTTGGTACCTTCCTTCGCAGGTAATGAACCTTTTGACAAACTCTGTTACTTTCCCCCATGGCTCTGGTAAGGAATTGACATCTGCACCTCGGCCTTTTGTCCGAATTTGCTCATTATCAACAAGGAAAGATTTCTGAGCATCCAGAAGATGTGGTTTTCGGTTAAACCATCGGTCAACTGTTGTTGGAAACCATGTGACAACAACAATGCTTTCTTCTGATACTGGAATCCTTACCCCATTCACCATTGAATATCCTTTGGTGAGATTTTGACTAAACTCCAATATCTCGTCCTCATTAAACCCCTGCAGCTTCTTAAAATACAATATCCAGCCAGCCTGGAGAAATATTTGGTAGACCTCTAGGTGTAACAACAAAGTGTCCAAATTTGCGGGCTCATAGGTCACAGTTGATCCTACCATGATGTTGCTTAAGAGTCTAACATGCATGTAGGAGGAGAGACTAGCACCTAAACCAGAAACACAGCTGGTTCAAACGTGTTTGCATGTAGAATACAATGTCGCAGCAAAAATAAGTGTGGTTGAAAAGGTGGTGAAGGTGAGTATAAAATACTGTTTGGATGGATAGATTTGGATCCCCCCCCCCCCTCAACTAATCGGATTGGCTCTAGGTGGATCAGTTTAGCACAAGTGGTGAGAAAATGGGAAAGCGTGATTTTATATATTCATTACTTTAACACGTAGGATTAGTCATGTACCTCATATCTTACCGCACATAACTGTCTATCAGAGTGATCGCTCTATCCAACTGCCATCTGGGTTGCATGGAATAGCTGACATGATGAAGGATAGTGTGAGAAATGACAATATGACAACTGGAGCAGATATGGAGTCCTTTATGGAAATAATCATTTGGAAATCGCTGGATGTGAAGTCAAGTAATGATGAAAAAACACTTTCGGATAGAGAAGGTAGAAAAATATAGTTGCAGTATGAACAAATCAGTGGTGTTGTAGCATGTAAAGAGTGTAGAGCTGGAGTAGCAATATTTGGCAGAAATGCAAAACAGAAAGAGTGAAGTGGCAAGAAAGAATAACAACGATTAGTGTATCAGCAAGTACTTCGACCAAAATGGCGGAAGTAGGTGTAACAACAAATGAGATGGTCGAAAAATAAAATGGTGTACCCACGTGAAAAACGACCATTGTGTAATAGTAGGGAAATTGACCAACTTATCGGAAATGGGTGTAACAGCAGAAAACTTGGCCAATTTATCGGAAATGGGTGTAACAACATAAAATCAGCCAATTTCTCTGAAATGGGTGTAACAACATGGAAATAGACCAATTTGTCGGAAAAGGGTGTAACAACAGGAAAATCGACCAATTTGTCTGAAATTGGTGTAACAACAGGAAATCAACCAATTCGTCGGAAAAGGGTGTAACAACAGGAAAATCGACCAATTTGTCTGAAATGGGTGTAACAGCAGGAAATCGGTCAATTCGTCGGAAAAGGGTGTAACAATAGGAAAATTTACCAATTTGTTTGAAATGGGTGTAACAACAGGAAATAGGTCAATTCGTCAGAAAAAGGTGTAACAACAGGAAATTAGTCAATTTGTCTGAAATGGGTGTAACAACATGGAAATT
Organism: Picea glauca; assembly: GCA_000966675.3. Taxonomy (NCBI): domain Eukaryota; kingdom Viridiplantae; phylum Streptophyta; class Pinopsida; order Pinales; family Pinaceae; genus Picea; species Picea glauca. The sequence goes on along the minus strand of JZKD02S1757441.1, from coordinate 559,768 downwards.
GACCAATTTGTCGGAAAAGGGTGTAACAGTAGGAAAATCAGCCGAACACTGCATCACTTAGTTTTTAGGAAGTTTTGCAACTTCCATCAACTAATCGTTTGCCACCTTTTCTGTATTCATCCTTGTTGTTCATCAATTCACCCGCACACAGAAAAATTGCCTGATACCCTTCAAGGATGAATTTATTAGCATAGTAAAAACAATCAAACAAAAACAGAGAAATTTGAACTTTGCTGAGTTTATTTATATACAAGGTCTGAGAAAAATAAGTCCTGAGGTTGAGAAAGGGAAGGAGCAAGCTCCATTCCTTTTAAGAATTGATAATCTGCATCGGTTGAACATCTAGATTTGAATTCTTCCTTGGACAATGGATGCTGATACAGGTGCAGGCGATGACCATTTTCATGTAACTGTGTATCAAATCCATCAATAATGATCAATCTAACTATCCCATTGGGAAAAACATTGTCTACCTCATAAGGTCCTAGCCATCGTGTACGTAGCTTACCCTGAAATTCTTTAAAGCGCGAATCATACAACATTGCCCAATCTCCTTTCTGGAATAATTTCTTCTTGATGACTTGGTCATGCCATTTTGTTCTCTGTTGTTGAATCACCAAGGTTTGATGAATAGCATCCAAACACTTTTCATCAAGCTCATTAAGCTGTTGTAGTCTGGTCTTCTTTGCCATATTCAAGTCAAGGTTGACTGCTGATGCAATTCTTAAGGTTTTGATTTCGAATTCAATGGGAAAAACAAGGCTTTTTCCATATACCAGCTCGTAAGGAGAAAAACAGTTGTGTTTCTCCAAGTAGTTCGGTAAGCCCATAGAGCTTCATACAATCTATCTATCCAATCCCGATGATGTTCTCTCACTGTTTTAGTAAGAATGGCTTCAATAACTTTGTTGGTACTTTGCACCTGGTCATTGCCTTGTGGATGGTATGGAGAAGCTATTCTATGTAAAACATGATATTTACTGAGTAGGAATTCAAGTTTATTGGATGTGAAAGGGGGTCCTCCATCAATTATTAATTCTCTGGGAAATCCAAACCTAACAAGGATATCTTCGAACAAAAATTCTAAGACAGATTCTTCTGAGGCCCTAATGAGTGCTTTCACCTCGACCTACTTGGTCATGTAATCTGTACAGACCAATATATATACTTTTTTATTAGAAGGTGGGTTAATGGGCCCTATGAAATCCACAGCCCATCTCTCAAAAGGCTATAACACTACCTGAGGCTAGAGAGGCATCTCATCCCTATGATTTGGCTGACCCATTCGTTGGCAACTGTCACAAGTTTGAACGTATTTCATGGCATCTTGAAATATGGTGGGCCAAAAATAGCCCATCCTTAAAATTTTATGCCCGGTCCTTTTATCAGAAAAATGACCCCCACAAGGGTCATCATGGCAAGCCTTCAACAGATCATACACTTCATCATCCTTTACACATCTCTTAATTTCTTGATCCAGGCCTGTGTAGAAAAGGTATCCTCCTATCCAACTATACCGAGCACTCTTTTGAATAATCTTCCTTCTTTCTCGAGGAGATAAATGGGGAGGTACCTTCCCTGCAACCAAATAATTAGAAATGTATGCATACCAAGGTGAGTGAGAAGATACTGCAAACAAATGTTCATCTGGAAAGGAATCATCAACAGGTAAATTATCATCATTTATATGTAATCTTGAGAGAAAATCAACAACGACATTTTCTTTTCCTGGTCTATCTACTATAGTGATGTCAAATTCTTGTAGTAGTAACAACCATTTTGTTACTCGGGCATTAGTAATAGGTTTATTTATCATATATTTAATTGCTGTATGATCAGTATGAATACAAGTAGGATATCCAATGACGTAATGCCTGAATTTATTGATTGCATAAACTAATGCTAAGAATTCTCTTTCAGTAACTGTATAATTTAATTCAGCAGGAGCCATGTTCTTGCTGATATAGTAGATATCATAGGGCTCTTTGTTTTCCTGTTGCACTAGTACTGCACCAATTGCAGTATCTGAGGCATATGAAGAAATGTGAAATGGAAGAGCTCAATTGGGCCCTCTCAAAATGGGAGCTGTGGACAATTTTTATTTTAGATATGTAAAAGATAATTCACAGTTGTCAGTCCAACGAAAGTCAACATCTTTTGTTAATAGAAAAAACAAGGCGGAAGCCAGTTTGGAATTTTTTTTAATGAATCTCCTGTAATAGCCAGCATGCTCTAAAAAAATTCTTACCTCTTTCTGAGTTGACAGAGTTGGAATATCCAAAATTACCTGGATTTTGGCTGGGTCTACCTGAATTCCCGCATAAGAAATGAAGTATCCCAACACTACTCCCTCGCTCATCATCATATGGCACTTTTCTGTACTTAAAGAAAGATGAGACTGTATACATATTTTGAGCACTTTTTCTAGATTAGCCAAGGCTTCATCGAAATCAATGCCATAAGGTGTAAAGTCATCCATGAATATCTCCATACAATTATTCACCATTTAAGAAAAAATACCAATTACAACTCTCTAGAAAGTGGTTGGTGCATTACACAAGCCAAATGGGAGAACCTTGTAAGCAAATGTACCCCAAGGGCTGGTAAAAGTGGTCTTATCTTGGTCCTGTGGAGCAATTTTTATCTGGTTATAGCCACTGAATCCATCTAAGAAAGAGAATTTTTTTTTTCGAGCTAGGTTGTCTAGAACCTGATCAATAAATGGTAGAGGGAAATGATCCTTCTATGTGGCTTTATTCAGGGCTCTATAGTCTACACAGACTCTCCATTTTCCATTCTTTTTAGGAACAATATCCAATGGTGAGACCCACTCGCTGTCTGATATAGGATAAATGAAATCAACATTGAGAAGTTTCTAGAGTTCCTCTTTAACAATTTCTTTAAGGTTTGGATTCATCCTCCTTTGGGGTTGGAAAATGGGTTGGCATTATTAATTAATGTATATATGGTGGGTACATAGTTTAGAGGAAATTCCTTTCATATCCATGTAATCCCAAGAAAATGCTTCTTTATGTTCAATCAGTAATTTCATCAATCGACGAGTTTCAACAGTGGATAGATCGGGATTGATGTTCAATGTTTTTCCAGGTTCAATTTCTACAACGATGCTCTTGGAATTGACTTTAGGAAAAAAATTATCTTTTTCATCACCTACTGTTACAACGTTTGTTGTTACAGCGGTCGCTGTTACAGCTAAATCATTTTGATTTTTAGTGGTTTCTGAGAACATTTCTGAGCTCATGTCTTCCTGGACGATTTGGTCGAAGACTCTAATCAATCGGTGGTGCGTGTTTCGTGTAACAATAGAGGAGTCATAGATAAAGCTGTTGATTAATTCATCCTCTGTCTTGTCTTTAAAACTCAAGGATTTTCCTATGGTTAGCATAGGCAGAGCACTTTCATCCTCAATGTCCATCCATAAACAATTTTCAGGTTCTGCACTAGGTGTAGCATGAGAATACTAGGTGTTCCATGACCATCAGAGATGGTCATGGAACCAGATCTACAACCAATGAAAGCATCATCTGTAGCTAACCATGGTCTTCCCAGAATTAGAGGGTGGACCCCCAGACGGGTTTTGGGTTGCAAAACGACAAAATCAGCAGGATACTCCCATGAATCCATGGAAATGACTAAATTATCTATTACTCCTTCTGGTATGATGATAGAACGATAAGCTAATTCGATAACGATAGGAGTAGGTTGGAATTGTGTTCTGAGTTGCAGCAGTTATGTAGTTTCTATTGGCATGATGTTAATTTCCGCCCCTAAGTCAACTAGCACATAGGGGATAAATGTCTGTCCAATTTTGACAGTGACTGTAGGGTTTCCTGGGTTGCCATATTTAAGAGGTGGGGTTTTGCCTAACATTAGTTCAGACAAATCCCCCACTACATGCACTATGAGGGGATCCCTGGGTTTTCATCTAGGTCTTTTTATACAAAGATCTTTTACAGTCTTGGCATAAATAGGGACATCTCCGATCACTTGCAATAGTGGAATATTAACTTGTAGATTTTTCAATTCTCCGAAGAGATTGAAAGATGGTAATTCCACAGGTTTGGTAATTTTCCGCCTCTCAGGGAATGGTGGGTTTTATAACTCTATTATAGGTTGGAAAAATTCTTTTGTATCAGCAGATGGTATTTCCCTTGATTCCTTTTCTGACTCTAAATATGGAGCATCTTCAATTATTGGTGTTGTAGGAAAATCTCCCTGCGGACAGGTAGATCGCCTCTAAGAGCTTGACCTTAACTCTAGACAGAAAATGCTTAACATGGACACTGACTTCCTTTCAAATCTAGCTAAACTAACACATGAGAAGGAAGGATGACAGAAGTACCTTTTATCGACGTTTGTCCCCGCACGCTCCGAGTTGCACTCCAATCCTTTGCTCCTCGCCGAGTTCTGTGGACAAAACAAAATACGACCACTTCCTACTCTATTGATATTAGCTTGAAAACAGATCTATAAATTAATGATAAGTTCATGTGACATTAGACACGAACTAGAAAGAAACAGGCCAAGCATGTCATATTGATGAGAATAATGACAACAATACTTACAATCGTAGATGCGAATGCAACAGCTTTGTCAAGTCCCCTTCGTCTAACCCTTGCCTGAAAGATCCACAACCTGGATAACAACAGCTTCACTGATCACTCTCCTTTGGCTCACTGTGAGTTTCCTCCAAGATCATAAGTTTCATATCTTCAGTTCTCCCCCCTTTTCACCATCATAGAGTCTGTTTATATAGGTTAAGAGGAGCTTAACCTCTTGAGTTATCTTTAGAACAAGTTGGGAACCTTCTCCTTAGATCAGGGATCTCTTGATGAAACCAAGAATTCGAACACAAATGCCTCCTAATCTCGAAAGATCCTTCCCTTATTCTCCTCAACGGGCCAACTACTGCCTCATATTAGGCAACGCTCCCTTAGAAGGGGCATTAGAGTGCTGTAGCGCTCCTTGGTAAGATTTAGGGGAGCGCCAGTGCCTTCAAGATGAGAAACACTCCTTCAGAGGGGGATGGGTAGTGTTATAACGCTCCTTGAAGCCTCGTAGGGGAGCACCAGTGCTTCTAGGGATGAAATAGGGGAGCGCTCCTCCTCAAAACCTTTGTTTCAGGGTTTTCTTTAGGTTTCAAGAGTTATTTGACTTCAGTAAACCAGTTCTCCTTCTTCAAACCAGGCATATGAGATGTTATAAGTGTCTCCTTAGTGTCGTTGACATAGAAATATGTCTGAACATCATTTGTGACACTTGTAACCAACTTGCGCCACTTGCGAAAGTTGTAAGGAAGGTGCGACACTTACGACAATTGAGAGGGACAAGAGACACTTATCCAGCTGAGTAATTTTGACGTGAACAGAATGCCCCCCAAAGTATGAAGTTAGAAGATGCCAACTGATAACTGAAATACTTTGTAGATGTCTAAGCAAGGGTATAGACTCGGAGAACCTTACAGAAGTTGCACACAAACATCCAACAAGTATCATGACATATTTCAAAACCCAAGGCAGGCATACCTATGCTTGGGTGATCAATACTTAGCAGGATATGGCTGCCATAAAATACACTGCAGATCCATAATTGTATTGATAAAAAGGTATAGCCACCGAAGATACAATGTGGATCTATACTCTGATGACTCAGAATGATCGTAGCCACGAAGAATACACAGTGGATCTACGAGATGACAAGACATAGCCACGACCAATATAAAGTGGATCTATGTAACGGTGTATGTGTTCTTTGTCCAATGGAAATTCCTTTGCAGCCCGGGCAAATCATATATCAAAGTGATCACTCAACCCAGGGTCTTCTTACCAATATCAATGTGGTACGATTCTAACCATGTAAATAGATGTCTTGATGTCAAACATGGCCGAAGCCACTTGATTACCAGTCAATGGTGTGAACCATTAACAAGTGCGAGGTAGATCACCATTAATGTCAATGATTCCCAAGGTACCCTAGTACATTCCAGCGAATGTGAATAGATGAGATGAGGTTGAACATCCGTGGAATCATTCGATCAGGGGTCAATGATGTAAACCCACTGTCGAATGTGAGGAGGCATGCCATTGAGGCATGCAGGTCCCAAAGTACTAACTAGTTTCTAAGCCTAATTCCTGGATAATGTGTTGGAGTCGACAGGAATAGACTCATCGAAGGAGGGCCTTGATGTATCCCCCATCAACGAAACGAAACAGAAATGGAGATGTAATTGGAAGATCAAATGGACATGGATTGACATAGTTTTTGAGGCAAGATATTTGGGATGGCTGATTCTAGAGGCGGATACTTCCCTTGAACACTGAGGCACAACAACAAAACATGACATGGAACAAGACTATACAATGGATACTGTGACTTGCATCGGGTGACCCAAAGGAGTGAAAGGAACTCAAAGGGTTGGCTCAGTGCAGAGGTTCAACGGATTATGATATGTGCAGATGACAAAGTGCCATGTTCAAGGGCGACTCTAAGAAGTGCTGGATGATGTTCTCAAGAGACTGCTTGGCTTACTCCTTTCAATTTTTCCCCCATCCAGATAGATGAGTACCTCTTTTTGATTTAATGAGCTCGAGGAGGATAAGACATGCTCGATATAACTCACCTTCGGCAAGTTCCTCTTCCTTTGTTTAACGAACCGGAAGAAGTAAGGGTTCAGTCCCATATGGGTCTGTCGATGTGTGCTTTAATGAGTCCAAAGACAGAAAACTTGAAGGTTTTTTGGGATTATAGAGTTTGGAAAAACACTTAAAAGAGAACTCTCTCAGTTCCTTTTTCGTACAGTAGTCCAACGAGACCGAAAAAGGGTTAAATTATTGCTCGAAAGACGCTTTTTATGGCCTTTTAACGAGTGTGAAAGGAAGCAAGATCACTCAACAATATTTTCATATTTAGAGAGTCTGAAAAGGGTTTAAAGGAGACTCCAGGGGGGTTCCTTTTTCATGTGTTCGTATCCATACCAGTCCGAAAAAGAGATAAAAGTTTACTTGGTTACGTTCTCATATTGTCGAGCTCGAGAACGAACTAAGACTATGCTCATAAGTGTGACAAGGTGAATAATTCATCAGAACTGCCAGGAAACCTGCGATGCCAGAAACAACAAACCAGAGTTTAGTGAAGCCATTACATCATTAGAGAAACCCAAAAATGACCATACCTTATAAAAATGGAAATTTTATAAATAACAATTGATTTGAAAATTCATTTACCATTTCATTTGCAAGGATTTTTGGAATAGTGGAGAATCTCATTTTGAAGCAAATCTTGTTTTTCTCACTGCCAGAGCTACGATTGATCATTTTGCTCACCGTTCGAACCAGGTAGGTGTCCATCCCTTGATATTTCAATTACATGGTTTTAGATCCATTTTCATAGCATTATTTATTTTAAAACACAAAGCCCTAAGTTGCCCCACTTGGAACCAAATCGACCTCTTTTTAAAAATTAATGAAAAAGGGGGATTCTTTTACAAAAAATGCTTTAGAGAAGGGTGGTTAGTATGTCTACACCCTTGTGATCAATTAGATAGGTCATTTTTAGTAAAAGAACTCATAAAAAATCTCCCCAAATGCCCACGCAGCCCCCAAAGTTGTTTTGCATTTTAAAAACGTTTTTATCATCATTTGACAAATGTTAAAGGGCGCGGTGGTTAAAAAGAGTGAGTGGTTGCTTTTAGATGATGTGGGCATCTTGTTTCATGTTTTAAAATGCTTTTTGAAAATCGCCGAAATTGCCAAAACGTGGGAATAACGAAATTCTTGATTTTTTTTGTTTTGTAGGTAACTTCGACAATCATGATTGAATGGAAAGAGAGGGAACATGAGATGGATGACTTAGCCGCCCTATGGAGTCCTTGTACGCGGGCCGCTTTGTGAGCTTGTGGCTTTCTCAAGTTCTTCAAATTGCAAAAAATGAAGAGAGAGGTGTTATTGCTTGAGCATGTGATTGGCCTTTGGGATGTTGCGGAACAGGGATTTCGTATTGGTACACAACTTTTAACCATTGAGTTAGAAGACATGTACTTTTTGACCGACCTCTCAAAAAGAGGGGTCCCCATCTCTTTCACTGGGCAGAGGGCATTACCTGAACAAGTGGACGTGTATCTAGCACACCACTGCATCCCGGGAGCTAGGTTGGTAGGGGGCAGGGTCCCTATCAAGGATATTCGAGATTTGCCCCTCCGGTCTATACTATTCGCTATCACAAGCGTGACAGGAAGCACTAGCGCTCATCTGGAATTGAGATCACAGGTGGCCTATGGTGTTCAGTGTTTGGAACCAACACTGTTCAACTGGAGTGCAGCGTTCCTTCGGAATACGAAGGAACAGATCTCATGGTGCAGGACTGGTCATAAGCAGTTCAGCTATGGCTCATTTTTGGTCTCATTTTTTCTAGAGTAAATCCCTCAGATGCAGCCTCAGATAGCACTGGCGATACGACCAATGGATGAACCTAGGATGGAGAGGTGGACTAGTCTGTATCCAAGGCTAGTTTCGGAGTCAGAGTTCCATTTCACTGGTGATTTCTTTGCCTGGATGAGACGACAGTACCTCTGGATAGAGGACTTCCCTTATGCTGATGTAGACTTCCGTGGGAGTATGGAATTGATTTTGCCCACGGGGGAAGACTGCGACGAGTCAGGTAAGAGACTAAGCCATACCTTGTCTATTTTTGTTTTTAAAATTTTTGATGTATATATATATATTTTTTGCGTATGTAAAAGAGTTTTAACAGATGTTTTGTTTTCAACATGCAGATAAGGGAGCAGTGCGCCCGACTGATATACCAGTACCAGGGTGTCGTGGAGGTGCCCCATTTGCAGTAGATCCGGCAGTACCAGCAGTAGGTCTCCTAGAGGTTGAGAGGAACCTCCAAGGCCTTACGATGGGTATCCCTCCTCTGCGAAGGGGGGAAGTGCCTTTACATATGCAAATGCACACTGTAGGAGTACCAGAGAATGTCAATTCTCTGTTGAGGCGCGTAGTGCGCGCGGTAGTGTGTTACTCACAACACAATGCATTGCGGGGAGATTAGAGTCTCTCCGGTGATCATGTTTTTGTATGCCTTGTCAGGCGACGTTGTATGGGTGAACAGACCCAATATTTTTCTCTTCTACACACTTTTTGATGTAATACAAACATTTCAGTCACGCCGTATATATATATACAGTTTCGATTTTTTATGATGCCAATGATTTGTACATGATGATGTCTGTGATGTGTTTTAATTTACATGTAATGTACAATTTTGCTTTGCTTGAATCTTATATGTGGGCAAGATACCGATCCATGATATAATTAGCTAATGAATCTGAAACACTATTAAGTTCTCTCGGAATGTGTCTATATTCGATGTAATTGAACATTCGTTCGAGACGACGAACTTGCAAGTGTAGGCGTAGCAGGATAGGACTACGGATAGTGTAGATGTGGTTGAGTTGAAAAACCACCAGTTGGGAGTCTAAGTAAATAATGATGCGAGAGATACCTAGAGAGGAAGCTTGGGTCAACAATCCAATGACAACATGATATTCTGCCATATTGTTGGTTGCTGGTCCTAAACAAATGCCTCTTGAACTCACCACCTGGTCAAATTGGTAAATAACACAAGCTGCTGAAGCAATGTTCCAGGTATGTCGGCTAGCGCCATCCGTGAACCCAAAAAGGATAGGAAAGGAAGACGTCATCTGCGTATGAAAACACAGGCACAGTCATGAGTGGCAACAGTAATGACTCGAGCACGCGAAAGAAATAGACACACCAAAACTAAATACAATAATGTAGAAAGTACAAATTCTAGGTGATCTAGGCATAGTACTTCTTAAGGTAAAGCCCGTTTCGGGGCTCTCCTAGGGAAATTCCATCATGATCAACTAATTCGTAGGCACCTTTATGTAGGACGCGCTTCACGATGTAGGGACCGTGCCACATGGGTTCTAACTTTCCTGTCCCCAATTTATCGTGAGCTTGGTCATAAACAAGGACTAAGTCTCCTTCCGYGAAAGTCTGAGGGTGGACGGATTTGTCATAATGACTTTTAATTCATTTTTGATGTGCCTCATTGGCGAGAGCAGCATCGCGACGCATTTTGTCCAGTTTGGATAGATAGAAAAATCGTTCTTCTTCAGCAGAAGTATGAGGTAGGAGTTCTACTTTTAGTTTGAGTGATGGAATCTCACACTCGATCGGTAGGACGTCTTCAATGCCATAGACCAACTGGAAAGGAGTGAATCCAGTTGAAGTTTTCACAGAGGTGCGATAGGCCCAGAGAGMGGAGAACAATTGTAGATGCCACGATGTTTTGTTTTCCCCTACCATGCATTGGATCATGGTTTTTAGGACTTTGTTGATCGCCTCAACTTGTCCGTTCGCTTGAGGGTAGTAAGGGGATGAGTTTTCATGGCGAAAACCCAATTTGACATGTAACTCGCTCATCATATGGTTTTTGAAGTGTGCACCATGGTCAGTGACAATGGCACGTGGTACACCGAAACAAGTTATGATGTGGTTGAAGAGGAATAGAGCTGCAGTACGGCCATCATTCAGGAAGGTAGGCATAGCCTCAGCCCATTTGGTGAAGTAGTCGACGACGATGATGATGTAACCATGCCCCCCGGCTGAGGTAGGTTTACACTGCATGAAATCGATGCCCCATTTAGCAAAGGGGCCGATGGCGATAATAGGGTGTAGCACCATAGGGTGGGTGCGTGCCTTCTTGTTAAAGATTTGGCAGGGTGGGCATTTCTTGATAGCCTCGATACAGTCTTTGAAAATCGAGGGCCAAAAGTAGCCGGCATGTAGGATTTTTTGGGTTGTGGCCATTTCGGAAAGGTGACCGCCACATGCGCCAAGGTGACAATCGTTCAAAATGCGTTCAACCTCCTCGTGAATCAGACATCGCCAAAGGATGGTGTCGATACCACGATGATACAAAGTGTCGCCGAGGATGATATAACAGCGAGAGTGGTGACGAATGCGTCGACGCTCTTCGCGAGAGATGTTGGGCTGAAAACGTTGTGTTTGAAGGTAGAGGAGAATGTCTCCGTACCAAGGATCAAAGGTGCTAATGAGGAAGAGAGATTCATCGGGGAGAGAATCTCTAGGTTCGATGTTTTCATCGGCACGAGGGAGAGCACAGATAAGCTCGACAAACACCAGGGATTTTTTGGCTTTAGCCTTTGTAAACTCAAGATCGAATTCTTGAAGAATAACGATCCATTTTGAATATTTGCCCCCAAGTACTTGACGTGTCAAGACGTGGTACATGGGGTTGGAGTCTGCGATTACCATGGTGGTGCGTAATAAGATGTAGTGGCGGAACCTTTGGACAGCGATGACGGCTGCCAGAGCCAGTTTCTCAACATGCGAATATCTGAGTTCGGGTCCAGATAAACTCTTGCTCAGATAATAAATCACATGTTATTCGTCATTGGAGTCTTCTTGGACTAACACCATTGCGATGGTGGAAGTAGAAGCGACCAAGTAAAGGGTATAATCCTTTGTATAGTCAGGGGGATGTAACAAAGGTGCATGGGTCAAAGCGTGCTTGAGAGCATCGAATGACCGTTGAGCTGCGTCATCCCAGATGAAAGGGACGTTCTTTTGCAGTAACCGCATAAATCCTTTCATGATCTCGGCATAATTGCAGATGAAACGGCGAAGAAAGTTTGCTTTGCCTTGCAAAATTTGGAGTTGGGTTAAATTGGTGGGTGGAGGTAAGGCTAAGATGGCTTTGATCTTTAAGGGATCCACCCTAATCCCATCTTTGGAGACAATGAAACCGAGGAGTCGACCGGATTCGACAGCGAAAATGAATTTGTGTGGGTTCAGACGAATACGGTAGAATCTACATCGCAGAAAAATTGCTCGTAAATGATCAATGTGATCGGATTGATTTAGCGAATGTGCGGGTAAATCATCGAGATACGGTTCTGCTATATGTTTGATGTCATGAAAAGTGTATGACATGGCTCGCTGGAAAGTAGCTCCAGCATTTTTAAGGCCAAAAGGTATCTTTCGGTAGGCGAAAGTTCCCCAAGGGAAGATGAAGGCTGTCTTGTGTTGATCTGTAGGCAAGATTTCAATCTGGTTATATCCAGAAAAGCCATCCATGAAAGAAAAGATTACGCTTCCTGCGCAATTATCGATGATTTGGTCGATGAAGGGCGTAGGGTAGTTGTCCTTAGGACAAGCTTTGTTGAGATCTCTATAGTCAACGCAAACATGGATGGTCCCTTGTTTCTTAGCAACCAGAACAAGGTTGGAGACCCATTTGGTTAGAGGGACGGGATAGATGAAGCCAAATTTTAGAAGCTTTTCAATTTCTGCCTTTATAGCTGCGATTTTCTTGGGATGAACCGGGCGAAGCTTTTTACGAACTGGTTTCGTGTTTGGGTAGGTTTTGATTTCATGTACGATGATCGAAGGGTTGATCCCTGGCATTTTCTCGTAACTCCATGCGAAGACATCGCAAAATTCCTTGAATAAAGCAGTGTAAGAAATCACTTCGTCGGGTGTGCAATTAGCACCAAGGTTGATGTTTTCCATGACACCTTCTTTGATTGAAATGTCAATCGTGACTGTAGTAGAGATGTTACCCATGTTCCCCTCAGAGAGAGTATCTTGCGTGAGGATAGGAGATTGCGGAGCTTCAGTAACATTGGGAGGGAAGATAGATCGTATGTCTTGGATTTCTTACAAAGGTGGAAGAAAAGAGTATCGATGGTGGTTGTCATCCCAGGGTAGATCGTCAATGCTAAGCATTTCCATGATAGATTCGTCCGAAGGAAAAATATGGGAAATGTAATCGACGGCGGATGATAGGGAATCCAACCACAAGGGCACCGAGTAAGTATCGGGTGCCAATGAATGTGAAGTGTTCGAAGAGGGAGAGGTAGATTGGATAGATATGTATGCGGCCTTGGCTAGGCTAAGTGACATGGTGTCACCGAGCGCATCGAATTCCAAAGGACTAGGCACAATCCAAGGGTCAGATGATTCCAAGGATTGATAAGGCAAAGTTGAGATCATATTGACAATGAAAATATGATGTGTAGTAGGTGGAAGTGGTGTAGGGAAGGTATCCATGAGGTTAGAATATTTCAATAAGCCAACACCAACGCTTTCATACGTAACCGGGTGGTCTCCCAGAAAGGGAATGTTGTTGGTAGCAGAGATGCGAGCGTCGGGTGTGCAGAAATCGAGCTGATCGATGGTAACAATTTTGCCTTGATGGGGGAATTGTACACATCAAAACACCGACGAGGCGACGACAGTCATAGCGTAGAACCAACTTCTTCCAAGTAGTAGGTTGTAATCGAGGGGGGCATCGACCACCTTGACGTCAACATTAACAGTTTTCCCGCCCAACTGAATGACTAAGGATTGTAATAATCCGTGAGGATGAAAAACTCGTCCATCAAAGTCACGTAACATGGTAGAGGATTTGTTAAGGGAAGGTGATTTCAAGCCTTTCCAATAGGCTAGAGACATGACACAGGTGGAGGCTCCCTCATCCAGGATAGTTCGGTGGACTTGTTGATTATGAACAACAACATCGATTTGGAACGCTAGCTGGTGGGAGAGTCGCGGTTGATGATCGTCCAGATTAAATGTGAGGTAGTTTGATGACTCAGGATCAAAAGCACCGATAGCGGCTAAGAGCGTTCTACGTTGGCTAGGACAGTGTTGTAGAACTTCCAAGGCGGACATAGCAGACGGGGCTTGGGCCAAATCTTCTACAATATTGTAGTTTTGGGAAACCTGTGAATTATGATTGAATGTAGATTTATGGATGGTTCTCTTAGGAGGGTGTAGGATGGAGTCAAAAGAATGTTTCTCAATCTGGAGTGGCCCGGATGGAGGGCTAACAGATGGAGGATTGACAAAGGATGGTAACGGGTCTGACGCAAAACCGTTAGCGATCTTCGGCTTATCAGGTTTAATTGGCGTGTCATATGTCGCAGAGCGAGTTGTTATATTAACTCCGTTAAACATGTAAATGTGGGCACTTGTCGAGGCCTCATCATGGGGTTGGTTGGAACTACCCCCCGACGTGGGGGTTTGTGCAACCAAAGATTGTTGCTGCGGAAAAGGATGAGTGAGCACAGCGGGTTGTGAATTTCCTTTGAAAATTTTGGCCACTTCATCGCGATGTGGGTAGTCTCGAGTGTAGTGATCATCACCGCAAATGAGACATGGGAATTTCAGTTTTCTTTGTGGTTGTTTTCCGGTAGCAGGGGTTTGTGATTGGGTCTTGGGTTGTTCATTGTTGTTGTTCTTATTTGGTTTGTTTCTTTCTTTCTTCTTGCCCCCAAGTTGTTGTGAAGGGGTTGACTGGACCACATTCACATCAGAGACTTGAGTTTGAGGTGGGGTAGAAGAGGGTGCATTCGAACTGGGAGAAGTCATGGGAGCGGACCACTGGATTGTTCTAGTAGACTGGGTAGTAGATTGAGTTTTGACAGAGCCAATAACTCCATCCACATGCGAAGTAGTCGACGGTTTGGATGGATCGTTAGTGGCACAGATAGCATTCGGTATCAACTCATATAGAGTGCCGGATTGTGAATAGAATAAGTCTAAGTATTGAGCCCGGGCGATGGCTTCTTCCTCGGTGACTATGCCACCCATGGCAACATCACGAGCAATCTGGGGTAACAGTGATTTCGTGAACCATTCTGCTAACAATTGGTCGGGAATTGTCGCTTTGATTAGCCTTCATCATCGTCTCCATTCATGGATATGATCGGAGATATGTACGGAAGTTGTCTGACGAAGAGAGGTTAATAGTTCAGTATCCGTCTCGTACCAAATGGGCAGTTGGAAATGTGTGAGGAAGGACATGGCAAGGGAGTTGAAATCGTGAAAGGATGCGCATGGTAATTCAATGTACCATTTTTCTGTGGAACCCGTGAGTGTTCGTTGGAAAAGACGCAAACAAATCGAATCGTCCATGAGGGAGTTGGATGAACAAAACAAATGGAAGGTCATCACGTGGTTGTCTGGGTCTTCTCCGGACTTTCCGTCAAATTTTGGGATATCAGAAGGAAGTTTAGCTGGAATAGCTGGTCAAACCGGAGAATGATAAATGGGATCATTCGTTAACCGAGACAAGTCTGGAAGGTCCAGGGTGG
>JZKD02S1757441.1:523218-542264 GCA_000966675.3 Picea glauca | reverse complement strand
GGAGCCCGAGTGAGTTTGACCAATGTCTGTTCCAGGTACAGTGATACTTCCCGTCACCGTCACCTTGTGTAAGACCCTAAAGATTATGGCCACTAAGGTTACCAATTCGTAGTCAGCCCCTGGACGGGAATAGTCAACAGTCCGATCCGAACGTACAGGCAGGGTATCAAGTCCGAAACCAACTAAAAGGATTCCACGCAGTAATTGTGGATTTACCTCAAAGTGATCCCCATAATACGATCTGACCACCACAATCCGTTAAACCACGAAGGGTTAGTCCCCGTAGCTCACCTGAATGTGACCTTGTGCGTAACCCCTGTGTGAGAGGGGGATCCCAGGCAGACTTATACGATAACTGGATTTGACTCTCCCTAACTCAGGATGCTAGTGTTTGTTTTGGAAACTTTGTAGAGTTATGCTCACAACCCTAATCCAAAGTATTAAGCCTAGTCTACTGTTGGTGGAGGATCCTAGAAAAGAAAAAGTTCTAAATAACTTTTAATTAGCGTTGATTTTATGGCTGTTCTTTACGCAAACGGGTGCATGGAAGTGAAACAAATGGGATTATGACTCAGACCCAAAGAATGCATCAAATATGATAAGCAGTGATTTCTTTTCGATGAATATCTATCTAAGGGAGAGAGAAAGTTCTTTTCACTAATCAAGCACGAATAAGGAATGCCCTTAAACGATTCTTTTTCTCAATCAAATCCTGATGTAATGCAAAAACTTTTAAATGCCTTCTAATATGCACAATCAATCATAAAGATGTTTTTTATTGTTTGCGTATGAATGATGATCAATACAACACAATTCTCATCTTGCTAATTATCTTTCTTGTATGAATGAAAACCAAACTAGCACAAGCAAAAGCCACACAAACAATACACCCTTTCGTAGCAATCAAAACAAAAAGCGAAAGAAAAGAAACAATCAAAGAGAAAAACAAACTTCACACCCAAAAGCAAAAGTTGAAGAACAATGACCTTGACTGAAATTGAGATAAAGAGGTCTGCAGGCCTTTGATGACCTTCAACAACGTTTTTACTCAACTGATGAGGAGAGAAAAACAATGCATGGATTTCAAACTTCACTCAACAGGGAAAAACTCAATGAAAATAGTGAAGAAGGCCACAAGATCCAACTAACAAGATGTTTATTCTTCAAAAAGACAGATGTCAAGGCTGAAAGGGAAGAAACATTGACTCACAAGGTCAGTCAACAGAAGAGACACAGAGGCAAAACCTTGACAAAGCAATTCTGGAAGGTTTTTTGGGCCAAAGAGGGTTGGCGCTCTGTTGCCAAAGGAAAGGAGCGTTATACTGCTCTGTGCAAGGCTATGGGGGAGCGCTGGCACTCTGTTAACACTAGGACAAGGGCGCCAGGGTCTAAAATTCCCAGAAATGTCAAGAAATCAAAAAATTTGCAATTCAATTTCGACAATTATGCTGAGTGTGATAGGGTAAGGAGCCAATCATCTTATGAAACTAATCAAAAGAGGAGTGAACCAGGTCTGAAAAAATCGAGGGATAGAACAAGGTGAATGAGGAGAAAAATCCAAACAAGAGGTTTCGATTTGAGGCTATCTCCCCAGCGGAGTCGCCAGTTTCTGTTGTAGGAAAATCTCCCTACGGACAGGTAGATCGCCTCTAAGAGCTTGACCTTAACTCTAGATAGAAAATGCTTAACATGGACACTGACTTCCTTTCAAATCTATCTAAACTAACACATGAGAAGGAAGGATGACATAAGTACTTTTTATCGACGTTTGTCCCCACACGCTCCGAGTTGCGCTCCAATCCTTTGCTCCTCGTTGAGTTCGATGGACAAAACAAGATACGACCACTTCCTACTCTATTGATATTAGCTTGAAAACAAATCTATCAATTAATGATAAGTTCATATGACATTAGACATGAACTAGAAATAAATAAGCCAAGCGTGTCATATTGATGAGAATAACGACAACAATACTTACAATCGTAGAAGCGAATGCGACAGCTTCGTCAAGTCCCCTTCGTCTAACCCTTGTCTGAAAGATCCACAACCTGGATAATAGCAGCTTCACTGATCACTCTCCTTTGGCTAACTGTGAGTTTTCTCCAAGATCATAAGTTTCATATCTTCAGTTCTCCCCCCTTTTCACCATCATAGAGTCTGTTTATATAGGTTAAGAGGAGCTTAACCTCTTGAGTTATCTTTAGAACAAGTTGGGAACCTTCTCCTTAGATCAGGGATCTCTTGATGAAACCAAGAATTTGAACACAACTGCCTCCTAATCTCGAAAGATCCTTCCCTTATTCTCCTCAACGGGCCAACTACTGCCTTAGATTAGGCAGCGCTCCCTTAGAAGGGGCATCAGAGCGCTGTAGCACTCCCTGGTAAGCTTTAGGGGAGCGCCAACGCCTTCAAGATGAGCAACGCTCCTTCAGTGGGGGCTGGGTAGCATTATAACGCTCCATGAAGCCTCGTAGGGGAGCACCAACGCTTCTAGGGCTGAAATAGGGGAGCGCTCCTCCTCAAAACCTTTGTTTCAGGGTTTTCTTCAGGTGACAAGAGTTATTTGACTTCAGTAAACCAATTCTCCTTCTTCAAATCAGGCATACGAGATGTTATAAGTGTCTCCTTAGTGTCGTTGACATGGCAGTATGTCTAAACATCATTTGCGACACTTGTAACCAACTTGCAACACTTGCGAAAGTTGTAAGGAAGGTGCGACACTTATGACAATTGAGAGGGACAAGCGACACTTATCTAGCTGAGTAATTTTGACGTGTAACAATTGGCTCAACTATTCTCCCTGATCTTAATTTGATTTCATCACAAGGCATAGAAGTAATAGACAAGGCTGACACATTGTGTATATCTATGTTCTGAATGGCCTTATTATTCAGGTTTGGGTTAAGTTGCACAGACATATGAGGTCATAAAGGAGGATTGTTCAGTGGGGCATTTGGGGGTAACTGTAGCTATTTATGCTGGTACTGGGGTTGGAACTGTTGTTGATAGGGGTTTGGTTGGTGATGGTTCTGATAACTAAGATGTTGTTGAGGGCCTCTCCAATATGGGTTCCATTTTCCATGATGATTCTGTTGATGGGGCATATGTAACCATGCATTGGGATCTTGATAAGGGGTTGACATCTGATGTGGAGGGGGAGCATTCATATGGCCATATAATGGCTGATTGTTCCAATAATTAAGTGTTGCAGGAGAGAATTGAGAGTTCATACCTTGACATATTGGCTGCCATTTTCTCCTTTGTGTAATTAGATAGGCAACCTTTGCTTCCTCATTATTTGCCTTCATTGATGATTTTACTCCTGGTAGAGAGGGACATTGGTCAGTAGCATGGTCTAATTCACAAATAAGACATACATGGACACTGTTCAGCGGGCATTCCCTTGGTGGATGTTTCTTTCTGCATTTCAGACAAAAAATGCACAATGCTTGATCTGATTCTGCTTGTTTCTGCTTGATCTTCAAGGTGTCAATTTGTGAAGCAAAAGAGTTAATCATCTCTGTTTTGAAATTTTCTAACAGATTACCTATTTCTTCTCTTGTTACTCCTCCATTGGCTGATTTTTGCACCCTTGAAAAAGTGGTATCCTTGGTAGTTGACCTATTCTTTGTATATCCTCGAGAACATCTTTTACAGAGGTCTACAATGTCCTCATAGGATTACTTAGATATATCTCCTTTTCCAAGCATATTCAATATATCTAAACAATCTTCTCTAACTCCTTTTATAAAAACAGTTTTAAAAATGTCTTTACTTACATCCGGATGTCCAGACCTTTGTAGATTATATTGGAGTCGTTCCACAAAATCTTCAAGGGTCTCATCCTCCTTCTGAGACATCTTGAAAAATTCCTCCCTTCGTTCTCTTGTTTGGCAGTAGTCTTGGTACTTGTTCAGGAAAAGCTGCCTCATCTGTACCCATGTTGAAATGTTCTCTCCTCCTAGGCTCATGAACCATCTTAACGTATTATCCTTCAATGTAGCTGGAAATAGTTTAATCTTTTGTGCAGTGGTAGTGTAGTCATAGCTTCTACACAAAATGTCAAATTCAAATAGAAACTCATTCGAATCCTCAGTAGACAATACAAGAAAATTTGGTAGATCTGAGAGAGGTATGTTTTTCATAGGAGCCATCCCTCGTGTGGGAACATCAAAAATAGGAAAAACCAGGGTAGAGATAGTATTTTCATTGTTTACCTGATATTCGTTGTTTTGTGGGTTCTCTTGGTGGAACTCTTCTTCATTATCCCCTTGATTTTCCATATGTGCTCTTTCTCTCCACTGAATATAAAAAGCGTCCCACTCTTCTTTAGTGACTATCCGATCGTTGATCCGATAAACCGCTTCTTCTAGATTTTCCCTGTTTCAAACTATACTTCCTTGATCTTCAATGTTCTCCAGTGTTGCTTACTGATTTGTTTGTGACAAATATTCAACTTCGACTTCAACTTCAGCTCCAGCCCTTGATGAAAATGATGTTTCAAGAAGGGGTAGTTATGATGGCTGAAGATTACGTCTCCTTGGAGGATTTGCAGGGTGAAAAATAGATCCTGAAGAAGAATCTGCTCTAGCTATTATTTCATCAACAAATGTTTTCCTTCCTAGTGTAGGATTTATTCCTCCATGTCCTCTGGTACCTATAGGGTTAGTATTTTGGGGAATATGTCCTCACGTTCCTCGATTCATGCAGACTAATCATTCCTTAAGAAAAAAAACTAATGTGCTTACAAAAATCTATAATTATCTTCCTCAACAATGACGCCAAAATGTTGGGCACTTTAATTGTCTAAATGAATAGAAAATTAAGGTGTTCAATATAACTTGTCAACCCAGGGAATTCTGTTATTTCAAGATAATTGTACACAGTCTATGCTAGATTGTGGAAGCAACACTAATCTAATTGTATTAGGGAAAAATAAACAAAAAATATTACTAACACAATTTTGCTGACACAACTAGAGTTCTATAGAATTGAAATCACAATTTGAAATCTAAACTGATGAGTGTATAAGAATTCTGGATTACCTACTCTAACCTAACTTTCTATTTTACTTTTGCAGGAAGAAGTTCTCTACTAATTGCAGAAAGAAATCTACTTATTGCAAGAAAGTAATCCACACTTTTATTTTCTTTTACTTGAAAACAAGATTTTAATCTAATGCGAAAAAAGGGGAAGTAGTTCTCCAACAGTGTTCAACAATTGACTTTTAATTCTCATGAGACAGATTTATGCGCACCTAACAGGAAGGAACTAGACTGTAACAACAACTGTATTCTAGAATTGTTTAACAGATAAACCATTCACATTAAAACAACTATTCTAGAATTCAAAACAGAGGGGAATCTATGAGGAAGGTGGTCCCTTTCCTTCTCACTGAATCCTCTGAAAGAAATAGGCTATAGTCTACTAAATAAATTCAATCCACTCTTCTATTGATTTTCCAAAATGTTGTGTATAAGAGGATTTACTTCACTTCACTTTCTCACAGTCAGAATCCGTCCCTCTGATTACAAAAACTCTGCTAT
Source organism: Picea glauca (assembly GCA_000966675.3). Lineage (NCBI taxonomy): Eukaryota > Viridiplantae > Streptophyta > Pinopsida > Pinales > Pinaceae > Picea > Picea glauca. Next base: position 536,718 of record JZKD02S1757441.1, on the reverse strand, counting down.
TTAAAGTCAGAGTCATTCAATTAAAACAAAATCAGAACAACCTTGAGAATCCCTGATTCTCAAGATGTTCGTATGATATCATTAATACAAGATCTAGAACTAATCTTGTAAGTTGAAACATGTAACAGTAGGTGTAGCAGCTTTCAGGATCAGTGGCATTTGTTGCAACAGTCGTATAACAAAAAAATCGGTGGCATTTCTTGCAGCAATCGTGTAACAGCAGAATCAGTGGCACCTGTTGTAGCAGTCATGTAACGTTTTCCAGGATTGGCGCATAGCTATAACAACTTCCAAGATTGGTGCATAGCTGTAACAGCTTCCAAGATTGGCGCATAGCTGTAACAGCTGGTGTAATAGCAATGACCATTCTTTAAGACTTGGTTGTTCTATTCATTTCGATCATTAGTTGAATCATTTTATGGGCAAAACATGTGAACGTTGCCAATCAAACATGATAAGTAAATGAAAATATAAAAGAAAGATAAATGATTCATACCTTGGGAAAAAAAGGTCTTAGCACGCATTATAGTAGGCATTATCTTAGAGATGATAAGGTTGAATAGGAAAAAGATGTGATGAAAAAGGGACATTTCTGGGTCCTAACAAAGACTATGTCTTCTGGAGTGTTAGAATGAAAATCTATATGATGTCCATTGGATTGGAAGTATGGACATTAGTGGAAAAGGGATATGATGTTCCAAAAACCACTCCCACAGAGGAAGAAGACAAGAAAACATTTTGTGACCATGCAAAGGCTTTAAACTGTTGATACTGAGAGGGGGGTGAATCAATATCAAGTACAATTTAAAACCTTTTTCAACTTATACGTAAATGATTCAACTATATCCAATGAGCAATGAACAATAGTATAAGAGTTACACCAATACACCACAATACACCATGCACAATATATGAGAAATAATCAATAGTTATTGTTCAAGGGAAGTAATGACTTCCAAAGGTAGCTACAACTTCCAAATGTAAAGGGAGGATAAACCTATAAGAGGAAGATACAATCCTCCAATATCAAGAGATATTTGAACTCTCCATCCTTGCCCCTTCCTTCCACCCAAGAATATATGAAAGATAATAGATCTTTACATTAAATCATCACCATCAACCAATCATCACATAGAACCTGATAATGCTTCCTGAGACTTCTTCAACTTCTGAAATTCTTCAATTCTTGGAGTAATCTGATCCTATAGATAATATTATTCAATGTATTCTCTGAAACTCCTCCAATTTTCACTCCTTGAATCCTCCCCAAAAAGAGGTTATAGAAAGAATGGTAGACTTTATTCAATTCTGGTCTATTCAGAAGACCCAACTTGTACAGCATGCCCCACGCTCAATATTTAACATCTGATTCTGAAACTGACACAAAAGAAACTACTGTCTGTTCTCTTTCCAATGGAAGTGGTCCCACTTCATTTGGATTCTATATGAAGAAGTTATGGCTGTTTTACCCGGAACACCTGTTTATTGACTACCTTCAGGACTGGTCACAAACCCTTTCTTCCGCAGAGTGTATCTCCATAATTATATCGAATCAAGAGATTAACCTTTTACCAGAGGTACCTTGATATGCCTTCTCAATACCATAGCGAGTTCACCATATAAATCGTTCTAGAAATTTTTTTATAGAAAAAATGGTAAGATGACCTGAAAATAACATACCTTAGAACACATCACCAAAATACTCCATCCTCCCTTGAAATACAGTCTTCTTTTACTTCTTATTCCCTCTAAAATTAGACTTGTATCAAATGAATGTATAATGATGTTTGTTTATACCATTTATGTCACTTCCTTTTAACATTAGGGCCGACCTGACACTTTCTTATTTTGTAATTCTTTTCTTTAATTATCTTTAGGGCCTACATTACAATTCACTTTGTCATCTTGAAAAATTCATTTCTCCTCAACCATGAGGATCCACGTGATGTGCCACATACCATTGGAAAAAACATGATGTATACTATACATCCATGGGTGTTGTATCTGCATGGTCATTTTCCTTCATGTCCAAATACCTTCATCAATCTTGTGGTCCAAAACCCATGACTAGGGTTGACATCAATGAGAACAACCAATATTCCAACATAAACACACTACAAGCTGGACTGAGTAAGACAATCCTTGGTAAGGTACTAAACTGAAATAATGAAAAACAACTCTGGGATAAATTGGAAACCATATATGCATGAGATTCCAAGGTAAAGAGGGCCAAACTCCAGACTCTCAGAGTACAATATGAAGGTTTGAAAATGAAGGATGAAGAGAATATCTCAGAGTACTTTGAAAGAATTGATAATATTATTAATGCAATCAGAGGATTGGGAGTAGAAGTGTCAAATAATGAGCTAGTTGAAAAAGTACTAAGATCACTACCTATTCTATACAGTCCTAAAGTGTCCTCTCTTGAAGATCGGGATAATCTAGATAAACTCACCATGGATGAATTGTATGGAATCCTCACTACCTATGAGTTAAGATTATGTCTTGAGAACCTCCCATAACGAGAGGCAACCTTCAAGGTGATCAAGAAAACAAAAGGTCAAAAGCAAAAACCTCAATCTAGCCATCATGAAGAATATGATGTGGAATAAGCCAATTTTATAAAGAAACTTCAGAAAGGAGCAGGGAAGTACAAAGGAAAACTCGCTTTCAAATTCTTTAACTATGGAAAGGTTGGCCACTTTGCAACCAAGTGTCCCTATCCCAAGGAAGACTCTGAGGATGAAGAAAACAATACTAAACAATGCAAGAAGAAGGAAAAACCCAACTATAAGAAAAAAATTTACAAAAGAAAAAATAATTTCTACTCAAAAGAAGAAAACCATAGTTCATCAAAGTCCAGTGATAGTGATGAATCTAATGATGATGAAGTCCTTTTTCTAGGTATTGAAGAGTCTAAGAATATATAAGAAACTAAACATGAGAAATAGTCAAAAGATGAAGCAAAAGTTAATATGGAAGAAGAACTTCTCAGTGCCTTGGATGAGTTAAGAAAATACAAAACCAGATATAGACAACTGAAAAGTTTTGTAGTTGAACAAAAAGAAAAACGTGAACAAAAAGAAAAGGAGATGGAGAAACCCACGAGCAACCTGAAAAACCAAATCCTAGAAGTAAATAGGATCAAAGAAAGTCTGGAAAAGTCTCTTAGAGAAAAACAAACAACCTGTGAAATTTCACAATGGAGGCATAAATAATTCACCTAAGAAAAGAACTGGATGCAAAGTTCATTCAAACAAAATATGAAAACAGTTCTAAAATATTAGATAAGATTATTACCACACAAAGGGATTCTGGTAATAAAAAAGGAATAGGCTATTATCAAGAAGAAAGCCAAGTTAAGTCAAAATCTTATGCAGATATTCTCCTTAGTACATTCAAGAAGAAAAATGAAGAGAAGACAAGAAATGATCAGAACTCCAGAGGACCACTTCCACCCATCAAGAAGGAAGATAAGACAATACCAAACAAGTTCTATCAAAAAATGTATCCTCACATTTTCTTTGGTTATTTCTTTGCATGCTCTAATTTTGGACACAAAGCTATGAATTGTAGAGCATATAGAAGGAAAACTTTGAGGGTTAAGAACTATAACCCTAGAGATAACCAAGCAATAAATCAAGTCAAAAGAATAAACTTTAACTCCTTTTCACCTCTACAAGAAGTGGACCTAGAATGCTTCAGATGCCATAACTATGGACATAAGGCCAGTAATTGCAAATTAATGGAAGCCTCAGAATAACCAAGATTCATTAGAGAGAAAAGAAGCTTTGGAAAGAAAAAACACCAAAGAAGGAATGTCTTATTGCCTTAAAAACCCAAGATAAATAAGATATCTAGTATGTTGACAGTGGGTGCTCAAAACATATGATAGGAAACAAAGACAATTTTTTGAACTTAAAGAAACAAAAATGTAAAGTTACGTTTGGTGACAATGCTTCAGGTAATATACTTGGGAAAGACACTGTGAGTTTGGGAAAAGATAAAGCCAAGAATGTGCTGCTTGTTGAAAAATGGAAACCTAGCATATTAAGTGTCAGCCAAACCTGTGATCAGGGGCACTTTTTCATCTTTGATTCCTAGAAATGTGAGATTAGGAGAGAAGACATAGGAAAATGGTTGGTACTACTCCTAGAACTCCTGAAAATGTGTATACACTAGATGCAAAACTGAATAAGGAATGTCATATGAATCTAGTAGATGAAAGTTGGCTATGGCATAGAAGGTTGGGGCATATTAAATTTGACAATCTAGTGAAAGTCAACAATATTGGTGCAGCAAGAAACTTGACAAATATCATAAATCCCTCAAATACTATGTGTAGACACTGTCAAATAGGGAAACAAGCTAGAATAAGTTTCAAAGCAAAAGAATACACAACCTCAAAACCTTTAGAGCTTGTTCACACTGACCTATGTGGACCTACAAGGACCAAGAGTTTGCAAGGTGAGTCTTACTTTATGTTGTTCATTGATGATTTTACTAGAATGGGTTGGATATGTTTTCTCAAAGAAAAATCAGAGGCACTTAACAAATTCAAAGCCTTTAAAACCCTTGTTGAAAATGAAAAGGAGACAAAAATCAAATGTCTTAGATCAGACAATGGTGGTGAGTTCACCTCAAAAGAGTTTGATCTCTTCTGTGAAACCCATGGAATAAAAAGACAATTCTCTATTGCCATAACACCTCATCAAAACAGGATTGTTGAGAGAACGAATAGAATAGTTCAGGAGGCTGCAATAACTATGCTCAATGAAGCAAAATTGTTTGATGGATATTGGAAGGAAGTTGTAAGCACAACAATATACATATTGAACATAGGTCAGCTCAGGGTTAATAGTGATAAGACTCCTTATGAACTATGGTTTGGAAGAGCTCCATCGGTAAAATACTTCAAGGTCTTTGGAAGTAAGTGCTACATCAAAAGACTTGATGAGAATCTTGGAAAATTTGATGCCAGATCTGATGCAGGTATATTTCTTGGATATGATTCTAACAAGAAAGAATACAGATGATACAATCTTAGATCACATAAGATTTTTGAGAGTGCTGATGTCAAGGTGGATGACCTAAAAACGTTAAGGATAAAAAATCAAGAGACTATACTTGATAGTGAAGATGAAGATGATGATGAGACAATTGACACACAAGTAGAAGAGAATAAAGAAAGAGAATATGATGATATGCATATGAGTGAATACAAAGAATATATTGAAGAAGATATAATAGAGAAATTCCCAAGAAGAGACACAAAGACACCCTCAAGAATGACTCAAAAGAATCATCCTGAAGAACTGATTATTGGAGATATGAATGATGGAGTGCACACAAGAAGACAACTATTATATCAAACAAAAATAACACTGTTGTCACTTATTGCATGCAAAGATTAGAATTGGGTCAAAGCTATGAACGAAGAATTGGACCAAATTGATAAAAATCAAACTTGGGTACTAGTTCCAAGACCAAAAAACAAAAATGTCATTGGAACTAAATGGGTGTATAAAAACAAAATGAATGAGAATGGGCAAGTAATCAGAAACAAAGCTAGATTGATCTGTAAAGCGTATGCTCAGGTTGAAGGAGTAGAATATGAATAAAATTTTTCACCTGTGGCCAGATTAGAGGCAATTAGGATGTTCCTAGCTTTCTCCAACTACATAAAATTTAAAGTATACGAAATGGATGTCAAGTCAACATTTCTCAACGAAAATTTAGAAGAGGAAGTCTACATTGAGCAACCATAAGGGTTTCAATTAAATAACAAAGAAGACTATGTCTGTAAACTAAAGAAAACACTCTATGGGCTAAAACAAGCACCTAGAGCATGGTATGCAAGGTTAGATTCTTACTTACAAAAACAGGGCCTAAAAAGGGAATCAACAGACAACAATCTTTACTGTAAAATTGATGGTAATAACATGATTATTGTGGAATTTTATGTCGATGATATTATATTTGGCAGTGATGATGAAAAAATGAGTAAGGACTTTACTAGGATGATGCAATAAGAATTTGAAATGTCTTTGCTTGGAGAACTAAATTTCTTTCTTGGATTACAAATAATACAGTCCATAAGAGAAGTCTTTATACATCAGTCTAAGTATGTTAAAGATATGCTTAAAAGATTCCATTTAGAGGATTGCAAACTTGTTAGTACACCTATGACAATTGGATGCAAACTAATCAAGGATGATGAGTCCAAAGTTGTAGATCCAAAACACTACAGATCGATGATTGGGAGTTTGATTTACATAACAGATTCCATACCTGATGTCAAGAAAGCTGTTGGGATGGTGGGTAGATTCCAAGAAGCACCAAAGGAGATCCATGTTCAAGCTGTAAAAATAATCTTTAGGTATTTGAAAGGAACCATAGATCTTGGTTTGTGGTACCCTAGCAAGGAGTCATTCACTTTAAAAGCTTATTCAGATGCTGATTGGGAAGGAAGTGTAGATGACATAAAAATTACAAGTGGAGGAGCATTCTTTTCAGGAGAATCACTAGTAGATTGGATAAGCAAGAAACAATCCTCAATTTCTTTGTCTAGCACTGAAGCTGAGTATATTGCAGCAACAGAATGTTGCACACAAGTGGAATGTATGAAACAAACCCTACAAGACATCAAAACAGTGTTTGAAGAACCTACTATTATCCACTGTGATAATACAAGCGCTATAAGTCTCTCTAAGAACCCTATCCAACACTCAAAATCGAAACACATTCCCATAAAGTACCACTATCTAAGAGGTCAGGCTGAAAATAAGAACATTAAATTGGAATATGTTCCAACACAAGAACAAGTGGCAGATATTTTCAAAAAACCCTTAAACAAAGATGTATTTGAATATCTCAGGAAAAAATTGGGAGTAATCCTTCTTCCAACCTAAATTTCTCAAGAAAATAATTCATCAATTGTCACCTATTCAGGGGGAGACAACAATCAACGTTAGAAGGAGTCATTCAATTATGATAGGAAAAGTGTGATTGTTGGAGGAGTTACCAATGGTCAAGAATTTGATAAGAAGTATTTAGATAGACAAATCATAGGAGAAGAAACCCTTTGCCATTGATGTCAAAGGGGGAGAGTAACTCCAGAGGAGAGATGCAACATCATAGGGATATTTTGTGTATGAAGTTAGTGTGTTTCCCTCAATGACAAAGGGGGATATTGTTGGACATATTGTCATTCATGTGTTGTCAGTGATGTCAATAGTCATAATAAGCAGAGCAATAAGGTTAATCTCATGAACAAAAGTATACTAAGAATCGACAGAAGAACATCACCTTAAGGCTGAAGAAATTCATGATTATTGTTGATCACAATAGGATCAAAAATATTCCTATGAAAAAATCTCAGGAGGGTTAGGAAATGCAGAGATAGGCTAAAGCAATTCGTGATTATTGTTGATCACAATAAGATCAACAATTTTCCTATGATAAAATCTCAGGAGGGTTAGAAAATGCAAAGATCAAATCTCAGAAGGAAAAGCGTATGCTCAAGGTGAGAATCCTCAACAACCGTCCAATCAGAGTGAGAAGCCTCATCAACCATCCAATCAAGAAATTGACCGTGTTGATCATCTAAATATTACGGATGTCAGTCATATGAGTGATCATGTGCCCGAGGACTGTTGGAGGATCGTGAATGTCGGATCATCTTGAAGTGGAAGGATAGGATAAGCGGGGCTAAAGGGTTGAGAATTTGATTATCCGAATACCTATCAGCCGTAAGATCAAACCCAAATTGTCGTCAGGCATCGAATCATCTTAAAGTGGAAGGATAGGATAAGCGAGGCTAAAGGGTTGATAATTTGATTATCCAAATACCCATCAACCGTCAGATCAAACCCGAATTCCCATCAATCATCAGATCATTTTTGAGTGGAAGGATAGGATAAGCGAGGTAAGATCTGAGATCTCATTTATGTGAATTTCTGTCAGCCATTGGATCATTCTAAGTGGAAGGGCATGATAAGGTAAAATATAAGCACCATAGATAGATCAAGTCGTTGATCCAAGATCCTGATCGAACGAACATATTTCACTTCGGGTCTAAAGATGTGAGGAGGTTATGCTTCAGGAAGTTTGATATGTGAAATTCCTGAAGCCTGGAGACTCGGAGAGCCGAAATAAATTCTCGACCATCAGATCATCTAAAGATAGCCTCAACTGTCCGATTTAAGAGTTCATGTGACAGCCATGTTAGCAAAGACATATGGTAGATTACGTCAGCAGAACTCATCAGCAAGGACATGTGGCAGACCATGTCGACAATGACATGTGACGGACCACATCAGCAAAGGACATATGGGAGATCACGTCATCAAACCACGTCAACAATGATATGTGGTACACCATGTCAACAAGGATGTGTGGTAGACCATGTCAACAAGGATACGAGTCATCCGATCTGAAAGATCACTTTAGGTTTACTCTCAACCGTTGATCATAGTACAGTGGAAGGATAGTGTAAGTTTGAAAAGTTGAAATCCCAAAGTTTCGAAGGGAGATGTTCCGACAACTATCCATCTCAATGCAATGTTTTATTAAGTTTGAGACGTTGGATTGGATAATGAAAGGATGAGTGTAAGGATCAAATCTGACAATTGATTTGTTTCCATGAAACAAACCCTCCGATCTGATTCGAAGATTTGAAAAGTTGAAAACCCGAAGTTCTGAAGGGCGAAGTTCCATCAACCATTCATCTCATCAGAAGATTGAATCATGATCATTGAATTGATAAGAAATCAAGCACTCGTTAAGCTTAGCGGCTGGTCACCGCAGTTGGTCATGTGATATAAGAGATAAAAATAAAATATAATACGTCGCTGTAATTGGTAAGCCCATGGTTCTGTAAATGCTCGGTCACATGTAATGGTTTGAAGGAAGCACCTCCATAGAATTCGGTTCCTGTGAAAATAACAAAGGTTCTATATCGAGTTTAAATGATGAAATTGATCCATATCTGTGATCAATTTATGAAAATCCTTCACGATAAAAATGTTAAAACAATATTTATGGTTAAGTTAAAATGAAGAGGTGCGATGCTCCAAATAAAGGGACACAATGTATAACACTCACATCGTTTTGAATAATATATAAACAAGGAAGAGTGTTGAGAAGAGGTGTGTCTTTGCAGTTCGAATCATAGAATATATTAAATCAGAGAAGTAGATAGAGATGCAGTAAAAGACTTGAAACAAAAGTTTTTCCAGATTCAGAAAATCAAGGGTGGTTGGGTGGTGCAAGGGCAGGTTGGTGCCTGTAGAGGGAGTTGGTTCTTCCTTGTCAGTTGTAGCTGACTAAACAGGGTGTTGTAGCCTCCTACCAGTTGGTGCTGGTGAATAAGGGTGTGGGTGCATCCTGATCAGTTGGTGTTGGTCGAAAAGGAAGAATATCTTCCTTCTATGTAACATGTAAAACAAATTTTGCAGTTCATAGAAAAGCGTTTGTGGTTTTTCCCATTTGGGTTCCACAATAAAATATTGTGTCAAAATTTTGTTTGCATAAATAAAAGAAAATTGATAAAATTACCGTGTCACTGATTCACCCCCCCCTTAGTGATAGGATCTGATCCTTCAGAGAATGTATATTCATAATACTAAGATAGAAAGACTGATATATGAGCACAATGTGTTTTTCCAAATCATTCTTGATTCCACTAGAAGCTGCAACACATAAGTAGAGAATGCATAGGGTTCCTTGGCCTCCATGGCTGAAGATTGATATAACTTCTTTGTTGTTGCCTTGTAAATTATCTCTTTATATTTTGTAGGAGGAGTTGTTGCTCATCTACCATGGACATGCTTTGCTAAAAATCTTGCATGAGATATGGCACACTATGCCAAATAATGAACAAGATCTTATCTTCAGTGAACAAGATCCTAAAACAGAGCACTAATGATATCACAACTATGAAATATAGTATGAACAACCAAATTGAATTGAGGGACAAGTGGAAATTGAAATGTCCAAGTAGAATCTAGATCTTATTTCAAATTGTTGCAAAGTAATATCATGGTCCTCCATAAGAAGTTTATAGGTTCCACCATTCTACAGTGGATATACAACTTATCCAAAACTTATCCCAATAGGTCATGGTCAATCTGAGCAAAGCTAAACTCCTTTCAAATCCAAGCAATATCATAACATAGTACCAATAAACAGAATATATATAATATAGAATTTTCACTCTTCATTATATGCACACCAACATATCCAATTACTCCATGATCTCAACATTCTAGTTTGCATAGATTTTGTCCCTTTATAAATGGCACATGCATAGAAAATATGTAGATTCACTAACATATCTCAATGAAGAGAAGCCTATTCCTTCTCCTTGCACACATGCGAACAATGCATATCCTCAATTCTTTAGTCCTTTTCTTTGCACACAATCCAACAATGCATATCCACAAATATTTGATCCCAAAAGGTCTATTGCAACTCACACACTTAGCCAACTTCTTTCCTCCCCTCCTATTTTTGCGGATATGTTTAAGAGAGGCCAAAACCTTAGTACAAGATAAATAGTGATGGAAGGGAATCATGGCACACTATTTGTAGTAGCGTTGATGAGTCATCCTCAAGGGAAATTGGCCATAAATGCCAGTACAATCTTAACTTAACTGAGCAATGTCCCCTTAGAAGGAGGTGTGGAATGTGATTTGATATTTTAGATCATTCATCATGTTCAAAATTTAAGCCATGAAACCATTTGTTTGATAATGTCTTAATCATATTTTGCAGCAAATACTCATAAGATGCCAAAGTGTTGAAGTGTTAAAGTAATCCATAAGTTAGATTTCTGTAAATTCCATTGTGAGACATTCACCACATGAAATTTGTAGAGTGAAAGTCATCCTCATGACTGTCAAAGTTCAGATCATAAATAATCCATAAACTATTCAATATATGAAACCAACTTCCAACTTAGATGCCACAATTTCCTATATTGTTATTGCAGTTCATATTTGATCCTTTATTGTATCACATTGTTTTTACTTCAAAGATTCGTTGCAAATAAGAAAAAAAATAAATGCATGTCATACTTGACTATACTTCCTGTAAGACAACTTTCATATGGAAACTAAATGCAGCCATGCCTAGAACTAAACCTACAATAGTCAAATATTGAGCAACAAACACAACATTTGTTCCCTTCTACAAAAGTGAAAGGTATTTACAACAACATTCTTATGTATCTATATCAACATAAAGACAAGAAATGCCTAACCATGTTGTAGTAAAACTTGATCGTGGTTAAGAGAGCAGTTATATGAAAACCTAAGCATTGTCCTTGGACCAAATAAATAATAATATTTCCCATTTGTAGCTGCATGTAATATCGTCATTTAGAAAGTGATCTAAAACTTGTAATCAATCAATGAATGAGAACTCAAAAAAACAACTATTGGGAATGAGAAGCACCATATGGTTATCCTCTCCTTTAACACACTCAAATCCCCCTTGCAATTCGCTCACACTTCACTCTCAAAACCTCGGTCATGGAAACATAGATGCCTTTCCCATGTATGCATCTCTATACAACAAGATTATGTGTCCCTTCTCTTTTCTTTTTTAGAGAGGAGATAGAAAAAATGATTTATGATTACTATTACACATGCAGAACATGTGTTATTATTTGTGTTTGCTAGCCAAGCCCACTACATGCCAAGACATTCAATGACTAACTATTTTAATATTTTCTTGCTAGCATTCTATCAAATGTTATCAAGAGATATAAAATGTATGTTCTTATCAGGATAACCTAGAATTATAACATAGGTCAAAATATGAAATAACCTAGAAATGTTTGTTGTAGGAACATGGCAGTAATGTATATTTTTCACTCTCCTTTTTGGCATTGGAGATTAGGTTTGTTATGAGATCGTGGAGTTTTAATCATAAGTTGAGTTCAGATTGGCTGGGGCATTTTTTGATATGGAATATTGGGGATTGGGTGCACCCTCATATTTTTCGATTGAACAAATTTTCATTGAGAATACAAATAGTTTCAATGGGGGTAATGCCCATGACATTGTTGAATTCCATCAACTAATTTGAAGCCAAGAACATTAGTTAGAGGGATTGAAGATATTCATCTCTTAATTAGTATACATTGTTCATACTATGTGGAGGAAATGAAGTAATTTTTTTTTGATTTGGAGATGATAATGTGTTGGACACACCTACCACACTTAGAGGGGGGGTGAATGAGTGTGGGGCTCTTTTTCCCAAAACTTCCCTCTTGCACAAAAACTCATAAATTAGCAATAAACATTTATTCATTACCCATTGCTGTCATTTATAACCAGTTAGATGTAGGCACATATCAACAACATATATCAGTAATATATCATCAACAAGTCATCATCACAATGGACACAAAGAACACAAGATGTATGTACAATTTTATTTTTATTACAGACTACAATCCTTGGGGTTTATTAGCAACAACATAATAGAGTACAACTCTACAAGAGCACCAAATCTATATGCAAGAATCAACTTACATTCTCAGCACCAACTGAGATGAGGCAACAATCCTCAACATATATCAATCTGTCAACAGGTACGCGACCTGTCAGTAGTGCAACCCACGTGTGTATTCTCCCTGGATCACTACAGCCCGCGTGTGAACACGACCAATGTATGATGTAACAAGCATATGCTTCTGAGCAACTAGGGTTTTGCTTTGCTTCACATGCTTAGATCCTCTGCAACTTGCAATCACTTTCTCTTCTACTGTCCAAACTGACCCACAACCAGTCACAACACATCCAAGCTCTCCAATAGCTTGCTCATGCTACACAATAAATCAATATGAATGCTATCTCAATCATGTATAAATAACTAGTATACCATAACAATCATGTCACTACTGAATCATAAGAGTGCTGCTCACTCCATCCACCAAATCAACCATATTGAGCCACATCATAGAAGCCATACCAAGAATGCCCTAAGAATTGACAACATATCAAACAATAGCATCTATCAAGACAATAATGTAACCATACCAGTGTATTAGTGATAGATCTAAGGCCATAGAATGCAGATCTGGAACGTGCCTCATCATCCAAGAGCTTGGCACCAACTCAAATACAAATCTCCATGAGGTTTTTCAGTCCACACTCCCTGTACACAGTTAGCTTGTGTGTACACTCACCCTATACACAACCAGCCCGCGTGTACACACACCCTATACATAGGCAACCCGCGTGGGCATCAAAAACTAGGGTTTTCTGTGAATCCGAGACTTTTTTCATCAAGATCTCCGACATTGCCGAAACTTTGATGCGTCCATGAGATCCTCCTCCCGCTCTCTTCCTCAGAATAGACCTTCAATCATGCTGAAGAGATCCACACCAATAAGATTCTCTCACAAGAAGCTCTCCATCAATACTCCAAAATATATTCACAAGAAGCTCTCCATTGATCCACAAGGATTCTCACCAAATGTACATTTTA
>JZKD02S1757441.1:510812-521876 GCA_000966675.3 Picea glauca | reverse complement strand
CTATTGATAACACTTCATGGATTTGTATGAGTATTTATATGGTTAATGACCATATTAGGCATTCCTATCTACTTGGGGTTCATAAAATGAAGGAGAATTCTACAACTGAAAATATTTATAAACTTGTTAATATTAGTTTGAAGGAAAGTGGTGGTATGGATCCTTTAATGATCGCAAAAAAGTTGGTATGTGTTGAAGCGGATGGAGCATCAATAATGCAAGGACAAAGGAATGGCCTTTGTGTTAGAATACAACTATCAGTTTCATCGTATATGTTGAGTATTCATTGTATTGCTCATAGGACAAATATTGCATTTAAAATAGTAAGCAAGTTTTCATCGGTTTCAAAAGTTGAAGATATTGTACGAGAGGCTTATGCATATTTTTCTCGTAGTCCTAAACAATTTTCAGAGTTTAAAAAATTTGTCGACAGTGTTACAAATGGAAACAAGCTATTAAAAGATGTTGATACAAGATGGATCTCATTGAATGGACCATCTCAAAGATTATTTAGTGAGTACCAGTCCTTGGTAGGGGTGATGTATGAACATCGCTTCAGTGTAGATAAAGCTCAAGNTTCAATTTTGGCTTCTAGATCAATTTGAAATTTCAATTGTGGAATATTTATTTAGATGTCAAACACCAATTGTGGGAAGAAAAGATCAAGACAAAATGATCTATCATCATACTTTCAAAGACCTCAATCCAAGGATCCACATTCTCTTCATGCTTAGATCTCTTTTGAGCAACCTATCACTAAAAGAGATTTCAACTCTTGTGAGAATGCATCTAATATCCAAATAATGGATAAGGAAATATGTTCCTCTGGTGATCAAAGTGAGATAAATGCATTTTCACCAGAAATTGGCAGTACAAATGTCGAAAATATTTCATTGGAAAAGAACACAACCAATTCATGGAAAAGACAAAAGGGCCAATGGGACATAGGGAGAGGCTTCCAACTAGATTGGGTCTCAAAATTTCCATTTATTGAACCATTACCTCCAAAAAATGAGAAAGAGAAACCAAAAGTTAGATGCAATATATGTAGTTGGAAACTTGGCACGCCAATGACATTTCAGATGAAGTTAGATACAATTGAGAAGCATGTAGGAAAGGTGCATGAAAATAAAATTGTAGATGGCGAGCATAAATCTATTGTCACATGGAAATCTTCCTAGGAATGTCGACATGTCAAATATGATGATGAATATAATGAATATTTAATAAGTAAGCAAAAACTCGAGGCAGGTGTAGGAAGCATCACATCTCTATTCAAAAAGACGATGGAAATAAATTTGTTATCCAAGACAATTCAATTAAGAACTTTATTTCACATCTTATATAAAGGGCGTCTTATGACAGATTATCCAGATTACATGAAATATCTATATTTTCTTCAAATTCCAAACTTTCCATCTTCTCATTGGTCTTTAACGAGCAGTTGGGAATGGGAAAAATATCTAGCTCAAGGAGAAAAGGATGATATGAAAGAGAAGATTGCAAGTGCTAGGTTTTTGTCATTGTCTTTGGATGAGGTTACAACTATTGATAATACTTCATGGATTTGTTTGAGTATTTATATGGTTAATGACCATATTAGGCATTCCTATCTACTTGGGGTTCATAAAATGAAGGAGAATTCTACAGCTGAAAATATTTATGAACTTGTTAATAATAGTTTGAAGGAAAGTGGTGGTATGGATCCTTTAATGATCGCAAAACAGTTGGTATGTGTTGGAGCGGATGGAGCATCAATAATGCAAGGACAAAGGAATGGCCTTTGTGTTAGAATACAACTATCAGCTTCACCATATATGTTGAGTATCCATTGTATGGCTCATAGGATGAATCTTGCATTTAAAATAGTAAGCAAGTTTCCATCGGTTTCAAAATTCGAAGATCTTATACGAGAGGCTTATGCATATTTTTCTTGTAGTCCCAAACGATTTTCAGAGTTTAAAAAATTTGTCGACGGTGTTACAAATGGAAACAAGATATTAAAAGATGTTGATACAAGATGGATCTCATTGAATGGACCAGCTCAAAGATTATTTAGTGAGTACCAGTCCTTGGTAGGGGTGATGTATGAACATCATTTCAGTGTAGATAAAGCTCAAGATCTTCTCTTTTGACTAACTGACATAGAGACATTATTAACATTGGTTGGAATTCTTCCTATGCTAGATGAAATGAATGCCCTCATGAAAACGTCTCAAAGTCACACATTCAATATTGCAGAATACACAAATGCAATAAAATTTGCATGCCTTTCATTGGATAATTTGTATACAATCCCAGAGTCTTTCGCAGGTCCACGATTTACAAATTAGACTACGATCATTGATATAGAAAATACTGAAAATTATTTGAAGTTTTATGAAAAAGGTATACTATGTATGGAAGTGCGTGGGTATATGGTTCCTTTTCATTATATTGATAAGACAGGACGAACCACCAAAGAGTTCCCTGTGTAAAGAGACCTATTCGACAATGTTGTCATTTCAGTGAGACACAACTTGATACAAATTGCAAAATCACTATCATCGAAGATAAGATAATGATTCCCTCGAGATGAATTGTTGGAGGCCATCTCTGTGGCGTACCCTGAATATTGGAACAATATAAAATGTCAAACTACTTTAAAACATGACTTTGTGGAAAAATTAAATACTTTAGTGGACCACTTTTGCAAGAAGGTTGATATATATGGAGGAC
The DNA here is from genome assembly GCA_000966675.3 of Picea glauca. Classification (NCBI taxonomy): domain Eukaryota; kingdom Viridiplantae; phylum Streptophyta; class Pinopsida; order Pinales; family Pinaceae; genus Picea; species Picea glauca. The sequence goes on along the minus strand of JZKD02S1757441.1, from coordinate 519,158 downwards.
AGGTTGAAGGTATTTTGGATCAATCAAAATTGTTTCAACAAGCCACATGCTTCGCTGAAACAATGTGGAATCAATTTCACGCTTCGGAGAATCCTCTAGAATATGGTGCAGTAACAAGATTATGGACTATTTTAGGTGCTAGCCAATACTTACAGGAAAACATATCCGAATATTTTAAATTAGTAGATTTGTGTCAAACCATGATTTTGGGATCAGTGGAGGATGAGAGAATTTTTAGTGCACTATCATTTTTGAAGTCAAAGATGAGGAACAATCTTGATAAACATATGTATATATGTTTAAGATTATATGTAACAAAGTATGACATTACCAATTTTCCATATGAAAGAGCACTAACTCTTTGGCGATCAAATTGTGATAGAAGGGGAGAAAACAATATAACAAGTTTCTCTAATGAACTTGATACATAACATAATTCTTTGGAGGCTCATAATGATAGTCCATCTGGAGAGGGTATTGTTGAAGAAAATGAGCACCAAGATGAGAATTGGGAAATTGATATACCACAAGATTTGATCTAATCCAATATATATGTGGGCCTAGGGAACACTTATTTCGGTATATGTGTTCCATTGGTGGTGAAAGAAATAGTGAATGGAATAACACATATGATGTGATTCTTGTGATACATTTTCCCTCTATTTTTGGAGTAGGTCGGAAATTATTTATCATAGAAAGATTACTATATGCCAATTTGAGGATGCATTTTAGGTGAAAATAGGTTCTATAATCTATATTTTGTGTTTTTCATTGTAAAATTGGAGCCACATTTTCTTGATGTAAGTTATTTTAAGATTGATGATTTGATATTTAACTATTACATTGTCTCTTTCTTGTACGTGATAGGAAATGAATTTAGAATTTGATGAAGATGGGACCTATCTCTTCACATAGATAATGTCATAGTATTAAAGGGTAGATACTCGATTTAACAAGAATTCCGCTAAGCAAGAATGGGCTCATTCAAGTAGATGAAATTTCTTTGATGTTTTGCTCTAATATGTTGATAAATATTAATGGTTTGTTTGTTTGTTGCATTTTGGAGCATTTTGTCAAGTTTGGAATTTTGTGTTTATTTTGGTTAAAAATGTGTTAGGCCCTTGAATGCTTCTAGTTCTGATTTGATGTTTGACTGAACCTTTTGTTATGGAATGATTGGCTTCATCTGATTTCCATTGAGTCAAGGGTTTGGGTTAAAGTTAAAGACCTTTGTTGAGTAAAAACATGTTTTTCATCTTTTTGTCATGACATTTATTTGAGAAACATATGGTCTTAGGCTTAATATACGCCTTTAGTTATTTTGTGGTCACTCAATGTGTTCTCCATAATTATGATTATTTTTTTAATATGTTTGATGGTCAAGGAGTTTTTTTTTTTATTTCCTTTCATTTTTTCGCATGACTTGAGCATCTTCACCTTTTAGGATCTACTATGTTTATTTTGTATTTTCTTTGAAAATAATTATTGATTATTTAGAAAGGGAAATGAGCTATACTTAGATAAGAGAAGAGAAAAATGGTCTATGCACTAGGTTCCTATGCATTCATCGTAGGAAACCTATTATCATGAGACCGACATTCCTCTAATGCAATTATACTTTTGATGCCAAGACTAAAAGAGTAATACAAGTAGCCAGTGGAGGATGAGAGAATGTTTATTGCACTATCATTCTCCATTCCATACTATGAATAACAACACACATTGTCTTGTTTGTATTTTAAAGTTTGCTTGGTTGAAATATTAGTGTATACTACATCAATGAATTGATGCTTAAGGTATTGATGGTTGTATTACTCTTCAAAGCATCAATGTTAGGCCAATGACCAACACTATGAAGGTGGAAGTGAATGGAGGATAAGTATTAAGAATTAACAATACCAATACAAATACTAAAAACAATACCAATATGAATTGCAAATACCCTTAATCCTTGCCAATACCAATACCATACCATACCATACCATACCATACCAATACCAATACCATTTCCAATACCATGCCATACCATTGCCAATACCAATACCAATACCATACCAATACCATTGCATACCAATACCAATATTGCATACCATTGCATTGCAATGGTATGCATTGACAATGATATTCATACCAATACCATTTCCAATATCATACCATACCATACCAATAACATTGCCAATACCAATACCAATACCAATACCAATACCAATACCAATACCATACCATTGCATACCATAATGGTATGCATTGGCAATGATATGGATACCAATACCATACCAATACCATACCAATACCAATACCAATACAATATGAATACCATACCAATACCATACCAATACCAATACCATAGCCAAAAACACCTGACAGAATGTTCTTGAAAATTGACCTCATCTTCATAAATTGCACATGCCTCGTTGACAAAAACCCTAGTTCTGGAGATACTCCAACAAATGGTGTTTTGGTTGAAGTAATGATAGTGTAGGGGACCCAATAGCTGAAAATCGGTGCTCTTAATCCAATGCAACTGACGGTTCATGCATCCGAGTCTCAGTTTGAGTTTTATCGCGAGTTGCAACTCATCTCCTCAAGCCATTTAGGAACACGTGTTCAATTTGGTCCAGGGGAATAAAATCCAAACCGAGTAGCATAATGAACTTCTGTAATCTCCCACAAGTCTATTTGGCCAAGGCCCACATGACTACACTAGCCAAAAATACCTGACACAATGTTCATGAAAATCGACCTCCTCTTTAGAAATTGCACTATGCCTCATTGACTAAAACCCTAGTGTTGGAGATACTCCAAAAAATGGTTTTATGGTCGATAGAATGATAGCGTAGGAGACCCAATAGCTGAAACCAGGTTCTCTAGATCCAATGCAACTGACGATTCATGTATCCAAGTCCTAGTTTGAGTTTTATCGATAGTTGCAACTCACCTCCTCAAGCCATTCAAGGACATGTGGCCAATTTGGTCCGTAGGCATAAAATCCAAACTGAGCAGCATAATGGAGTTCTATAAGCTCTTGCAAGTATGTTTGGCCAAGGCCCGTGCGACTACACTAGCAAAAAATGACTGATAGAGTGTTCTTGAAAATCGACCTCATCTTTAGAAATTGCACTATGCCTCATTGACCAAAACCTTAGTGTCAGAGATAATACAACAAATGGTTTTTTGTTCGATGGAATGATAGCATAGGGCCCCCACTAACTGAAACCTAGTTCTTTTAATCCAATGCAACTAACAGTTCGTGCATCCGAGTCCCGGTTTGAATTTTATTGCGATTGTAACTCGCCTCCTCAAGCCATTTCGGGAGAGGTAGGGAAATCATTGCGGAGGCGTGGTCATCAATGTAGAGGAAGGGCCAAAGCATGGAAACAAAAAACTTCAAGGCATCCAATGACAACCTACCCATCATGTGACCAACTAGCAACTATATTCATGTAAATGTACAAGTGTCCTATGTTGGAACACTATCATATGGAACATCTAGGTGGGAATTATACATGTGGAACATCCAAGTGTCAAGTGAGACCATATATTCTATTATGCATTTACCTATAGACAAGGTGGGTGATAATATATAATTCCTTTCTTTCCATTCATAGGAATAAGGTTTTCATAGTCCAATCAAAAGGATGCCACCCATTCTCTATTATAAGTTGTATCATCCTCCCTAAACCATACTAGTTCAACTTTGTTTCAGGTCCCTCGGACTGTAGAAATGGTGGTCAATCACGCATGCTCAAATATTTTGTTGCAAATTCTATCACATCCTAATTAGTAAGGTTTGGAAAGGCCTTACTATTTTTATTATGGGGGTTTCTCTTTTGATTTATTGTATTATTGTCATTCTTTTTATTTGAACGGTGATTTATTCCCTTACTTTATGCTTTAGAAAAAGATCAAAGGATTCCTTGTGAGCCTTAGGTGGCATGATGGTAAATCTTGTGGTTTCTTGAGTTGTTTATGGATGTTGTTTGAATGTTTGGTTTCTTGGATTCTCTAGGTATTTTTTCATGGCCATTAATTTTCAAATACTCTCCTTCCTTATTTCAAGCAAGAGCACAACACATAATAGTTTGGTGCATTCATATGTAAAATCAATCATTCGTTACATAAGGAGGATAACACCAATATTATATTTGTCCTTGTCTTTATCTCTATCCTTGCTTATGTAGGCTCTGCACCAAGTTATTGACTAACCGTGGACAATGGTTATGTCTTAGCTCCAAGAGTCTCTTGTAACGTGCATATAAATGCAAGGCATAAAAAAAATCAACCAACTAACCAACCATTACAGGGAATCAATGCCACCTTTTCGCGTGGGTCCAAAAGAAATTACAATCAAGATCCCTAAGAATTCCTCGAATACAATTACTGTAGTTATTATAATTTTTGTTGGAGCCAATGTCATTGTTGTTACTATAATTTTTTATGTTAGGAAGATGTTATTTGAAGGTTTATTTAACTAGTTGTTGAATCAAATATTTTTTGATATGTTGGAAATTGGCAAGCATATGCTCCAACCCTACATTGGCTCCATCCCTTACGACATTTTCCATGGCATCCACCATGTGATTCATAGTTTTATCATATGCTAACCCTCATAGCATCTTCCCCATATTTTCATTGAATGTTGTAGTAATATATGCAATGATACCAGAGTAGTGAATCGTCCTTGTAATTACTTTTTTCCATCTGTCTTTTGAGGGAGATTGGATGCACACAATACAAACATTAAAATAAATTTTGTTGTAAGTTTGTAAAGTTTAATTGGTGAGAAATTATACCTCAATCTTGACTACTTTGAGTAGGCTTTGAGAAGTTCAAAAACTATTCTAGGCCTCAACCCACATGTAGATGGAACTAGCATTACACTATTGCTGAAGGATGATGAAGTAAAAGGCTTCCACATTAAAAGTAATGACAAATGGGTGTCTATCCAACTGAAGTCCTTATTGTAAGAAAATAGAGTGTAGAGAATTGGTAACAAGGATAAGTTCAGGCTATCCATGTAAGCTACAATAGCGGTTGGCAACTCCCAAAGGACTTGACCAGATTTGAAACTCTAACCTATGGCCTCTCTATCCACAACATATATTAAGGGGTTGGTTCAATTTATTGCTCTGCATAAGTGCAATGCTATTTGTACAGGTTGTTTGGAGTGGTCTATATTTGTCTTCCAAGCAGGTGCCTAAAATAGACCTTCATCTATGTGCAACTTTTTTGAAGGAAGTGTCAATAAATGAATTGGTCATCCTTTCAATATTTTCTCTCTTTCTTGAATCTTGACATTGTTGAAGGAAATTATGTCACACAAAATTTGTCAAGTGCATAAAACATTAGCATTTCATTAGGATCTTCCATTGTCATTACTTGTTGGACAATAGTCAATCCCTTCAGAGTATCTAGTGATTTTAAAATCAATCCCTTAAGAATATCCAGTAATCTCACGAGCTCTATAAAAAATGCCTCTCTGATTTCAGAAAGTAGTGGTATGAATGTAGATTGAGATCCATTTTCTGGAGCACAATACGATGGTGTATTAAACTTTGATTATGAAAGAAAAAAAGTTAGTCACCAAGAGGTACCAGGTCCTAGTGTGTGCCAAATAATACTTTCTTTGGAGTATAATATCAAAAAATATTACATAGAATCCCTTCTTGCAAGATACAAGATATAATAAATATGCAGAACATAAATAAAATGCTAGAAATGGTAGATTAACAGTAATATATCCAGCATAATCTCCACAATAACACAGAAATGATATAAGAACAACAACAAAAATAGCACTTTGATTCAGAAAGCAATGTTCACAGGCCTCTTCGAGGGGGCAACCTCCAATCGAGCAATGCTCTGTTACAATAATCTCCAAGCTAGGGTTTTCATACCCTCGACCCTTATTTATACTAAATATGTCTATCGAGAGAAGCATCTAGAGGAATATCCTTCTAGAAGTGGAAGCTTCTATTAGGTCTTCTTACATCCGCCTTATTCTATTTTATTGAAAGGCCTTATTAATATTGACCTTTTTTACATCTGAATATATTAATCTACCTATGTGCAGGTTAGGACCCTAACATGTCCACCCCCTTAAAAATAGCCTTGTCCTCAAGGCTTGAGATGAGGAACCTGCTGCAGAATGGTAGCTGGTTCCCAAGTGGCATCTATTGGTTTCGTATCTTTCCACTGGACTAGCACTTCCTTGATGGTTCTCTAACGCTGGCGACACTCATGCTAGTCCAAAACTACTTCTGAAAGTAGCCAAATGGATCCTTCTTCAGCTAACTCGGGAAGGTTGGTTTGAATTTGGCACCTAGTTCCAATCACCTTCTTTAACCATGAAACATGGAAAACTGGATGTAGCTTCGACTAATTGGGCAGGGCTAACTGATATGTGACTTGTCCCACACGCTTGAGAATTGTATAAGGACCATAAAATTTGGACGTTAGCTTCTGACAATGATCAACCTTGAGGGGAGTTTTCTTGTATGGTTGCAGTTGCAGAAACACATGATCCCCTTATGTAAATTGATGTTCAGAGCGACCTTGATCTGCTTGTTGCTTCATGTGATTTTGTGCCATGACCAAGTTCTCTTTAAGGGTACGAAGAATATCCTCTCGAACTGTAAGTGTTTGGTCAACCGCCTGGACCTTTGAGGTACCCGGTAAGTATGAGAGAACTGAAGGTGGTTTCTGTCCATATACCGCTTCAAAAGGAGTCATGCGAGTAGTTGTATGGTAGGGAGTGTTGTACCACCATTCGGCTAGGGGTAGCCATTGAGCCCACTGATGTTGTTTTTTAGAAGTAAAACACCTCAGATATGTTTCCAAACACTTGTTGACAACTTCCGCTTGACCATCAGTTTGGGGATGATAAGCTGTGTTGAGATGTAATTGGGTGCTCTCGAGCTTAAACAGTTCTTGCCAAAAATTGCTTGTGAAAGTTGGGTCACGATAAAAAACAATAGAGTGCGGCATGCCATGAAGCTTGAAGACCTGGTCCATGAAAATTTGAGCCACCATGGATGCAGTAAATGGGTGTTGAAGAGCGTAGAAATGAGAATACTTGGAAAGGCGATCCACAACCACCATTATGATTGATTTATTCCCTGATTTGGGTAAGCCGGTAATAAATTCCATAGAGATATCCTTCCAAATAGCCGGTGGAATCGGAAGAGGTTGTAGTGTGCCCAAAGATTTTACTATTTCTCCCTTGTTGCGTTGACACACCTCACATTCAGCTACAAAATTATGGATGTCCTATTTCATACCATCCCAGAAAAAAGAACGTTTGACTTTATCATATGTTTTCGTGAACCCTGAGTGCCCCGCTGTGGGTGTAGCATGAAGCTCAAAAAGTACGTGGATTTAAGCTTTGATTGTTTAATTAAATACAAACGGCCTTTGTATCGAAGATCATCCTAGAGCCAAGAATACCCTGGGGGAGTCGGAGCCTTGGTTTGCAATTACTAGATTAGATGCAAACTTTTGGGATCTTGAAGCCATTCCTAGCGCACAACTTGGAGCCAATCGGGTACAATGAAGGAAAGAGAAAAAAGGGATCCTTCTTCTTCATATTTTCGGGATAGTGCATCCACCACTACATTGTCTTTACCCTTCTTGTAAATGATCTCATAATCATAACCAAAGAGATTAGTCACCCATTTTTGTTGCTTCTCGGAGGAAATGTGTTGTTCCAGAAAGTACTTGAGGCTTTGATGGTTGGTCTTGATTTGGAAGTGTTGCCCCAAGAGATAAGGGTGCCACAGCTCAACGGCATGCAGAATAGCCAACATTTCCTTTTCATAAATGGGTTTTCCCAGATTCCTTTCAGACAGTTGCTTGCTGGTGAAGGCCAAAGGTCGACCCTCTTGCATAAGGACAACATCGATTCCTTTCCCTGAGGCATCACATTCAAACACAAAGGTCTTTATGAAATCAGGAAGGGTGAGAAGTAGAGTGGTGCACATGGCCATCTTCAAGGTTTTAAAAGCTTGAACAACGGATGGATTCCAAGTGAAAGAGTTCTTTTTTAGGAGAGCAGTGAGAGGTGCTGCAATCTTTCCGTAGTTCTTAACAAACTTTCGATAATACCCTGTTAAGCCCAAAAATCCACGCAAGATTTTGAGAGTCTTTGGGTGCGGCCAATCTTGCATAGCTTCAATCTTTTTCGGATCCACCCTGATGCCACCCTTGCCAACTAGATGACCCAAGTATTCTAATTCTGAGGCACCAAAAGCACATTTAGACTGTTTCAGGAAAAGTTGGTGCTGGGAGAGGAGATGGAGAACTTGATCCACATGAGTAAGATGGTCGGTCCAAGTTTTTCTATAGATG
>JZKD02S1757441.1:487758-504189 GCA_000966675.3 Picea glauca | reverse complement strand
GAGGGGGAAACCTCCAATCGAGTAGCACTCTGTTACAATAATCTTCAAGCTAGGGTTTTCATACCCTCGACCCTTATTTATACTAAATATGTCTATTGAGAGAAACATCTAGAGAAAGATCCTTCTAGAAGCAAAAGCTTCTATTAGGTCTTCTTACATACGCCTTATTCTATTTTATTGAAAGGCCTTATTAATATTGACCTTCATTACATTTGAATACATTGATCTACCTATGTGCGGGTTAGGACCTTAACAGTCGCATTGAAATTGATGGGACTGAAAGGTATGGGAATGGGAGGAAGTTTCACCTTCATTCTTTGGAGGTGCTTCAAAGAAATGGTCATCTGTAGGGATATTCAGTTTGGTGTAGAGTGATGCAAAGACAGATTCAAGCTGGGTGGTTAGTTCTTGTTTGACTTCCTCCATTGAGGACTGCATGGTTGTATTTATGGTAGCATTGATGGATGAATCGATGGAGGCAACAATAGCACTGAGTTGTTTCACTTCTTTTTGGGTTTCTAGGAAACTTGATTGCATGGTGTTGAAGCGAGCTTCCAGGTCTTGGCTACGGGTATGGGCCATGAGGATGGGTGAACTGAAAAGGGGCAGGCGAGGTCAAAAATTTTGTTGAAAAATGATATGGATGAATGTGATAAGGGCAAAGAGATGAATCCAATGGAATAGGTCTCAAATAATAGTGAAAAAATTTCCAGATTTTTTTTTTTTTTTTACACCTGTAGAGTTATACTCCGGTNAAAAATTTCCAGATTTTTTTTTTTTTTTTTACACCTGTAGAGTTATACTCCGGTTTGAAGAATACTACAGTGATGAAATCCCCAAATGCTTAACCAGAAAGAGATGTGTATTTACTTGGCAACCCGAACATAGTTGCGCAATAATAGATCTGGTCTGTTTTTAATTTGTTTATGTTTCTGTCCCCCAAGGGTCAGGTATTCAAGGGTTCTATAGACAAGGGTTTTCCCTGTGCTATAGCTCTCTGATATACGTGCAGGGTCCAATAGTAGTACTTGACCCAATATCTTAGGGCACTAACATGGAGGATAGACTGTACCCTTAGCCGTACTACCCGACTACCTAGGTACTAGAGAGTATCTTCCCGGGTGCTGTTCTTGAGGACACTATAACAGTCCAGCGACCGATAGGTTTATCTAAAGAGGGCTTCAGGAAATCTAGGTTGATCCGTACATAGGTGCTGTCTGATGCGCTACCACTCGAAGGGGTACCAATAGGGGTTACAAGGGTGGCCAACATATGTGCACTTAAGAACCACTTGTATTTCCTGCGTGTATGAATCCCTCAACCGTGGGTTTATGCTCGTAGCGATAGATCTCTATGGTTTAAAGACGCTGGAATACGTCTCTACCATGAAAAAGAAATTCCCACAATTTCTTCCAAGGAATGTGATCTGATACCACTTGCAAGATACCAGATATAATAAATATGCAGAACAAAAATAAAATGCTAGAAATGGCAGATTAACAATAATATATCTAGCATAATCTCCACAATAACACATAAATGATATAAGAACAACAACATAAATATCACTTTGATTTAGAAAGAAATGTTCAGAGGCCTCTTGGAGGGGGCAACCTCCAATCGAGCAGCACTCTGTTACAATAATCTCCAAGCTAGGGTTTTCATACCCTTGACCCTTATTTATACTAAATATGTCTATCAAGAGAATCATCTAGAGGAAGATCCTTCTAGAAGCGGAAACTTCTATTAGGTCTTCTTACATCCGCCTTATTCTATTTTATTGAAAGGCCTTATTAATATTGACCTTTATTACATCCGAATATATTAATCTACCTATGTGCGAGTTAGGACCCTAACACTTCTTGTATGTTTCTTTTATGTTGCCATGCATGTATTCAAGTGTTCTTGCTAAAATATCAACCATCCCTCCATGGATCAACCAAAAATTCTCTTTCCATAGTGCCTCCACATGTCATTTATCCCCGACCTCTATAGACTCTAGCAATCAAATTGTTGCGCGGTGGGGGTCCCTTGTCCTACAAACAAGGGGGTCTCATACACCAATTTGGTGTCTGGCTTGGCCATGGAAGTTGTTATTTTATGAGACCTGTTTACTTACAAAACACCTGAGGACAAGTCCTCTTTAGTGAGATGACTAATGCTGTTGTCTTCTAGAAATGTATTGTTGATAAGAGAAAGGCCTTTCATTCCAATGATCATAGACATCATGGATGGGAGGGCCCTCAAAATAGTTTTTACATGATTTTCTATCATTGTACTCAAGCTTCCAGTCAATATTTTCAAGAGTTACTTTCTTTTCTTCAGGAAATCCTTTGTATCTAGAAATATAATCATCGCCTCCCACTTTTATTTAATGGCCCCATTCTGGCCATCACCAAAATTGAATAAAGAAGGGTCACCAAATGCAACCTATCAGATATGTCCCTATTCTGTTCAATATGTAAATGTGAATTAAGGCTGTTGAATGTATAATCATATGTACCCATAGTTCTTTCACGTTCGTCTTCATAAGTACCAAGGTCACTACCAGACCCATTTTTTGCCAAACCAGAATAGTCACAAGGTGCCTCTCTGATTTCGGAAAGTAGTGGTATAAATGTAGATTGAGATCCATTTTATGGAGCATAGTACCATGCTATATTCAACTCTAATTTTGAAATGAAAACTTTAGTCACCAAGAGGTACCAGGTCGTGGTGTGGACCAAATAATACTTTGTTTGGAGTATACGATCAAACACAAGATCTGCCACATGTAGGGCATGCATTACACTGTTGTTACTGTAATTTTTTTATGTTAGGAAGATGTTATTTGAAGGTTTCTTTAAGTAGTTGTTGAATCAAAGAGTTTTGATTATGTTGGAACTTGGAAAGCAAGGGTGTCCATAAGTCCTTCATTGTCATTATAGGACAAAATATTGTTTATGTGACTGTTATTGATGTATGTACCTCCCATTATATGGTTGATTATATTTTTTGTTAATAAATAAGAGGAAAGTCTCTGTAGGATATGAAATGATATTTTTTAATTATTTTGGTGAGCATGCTTAATAAATGTTGAAAGGAGTCTTTGCATGTGCCTAAAATGGATTTATTGTGTTGTGAATAATTAGTTATGATTGGGCCATGGACTTGCAAAGATATTGTAAAATTGTGTGTTGTAATGCATAGTTGTAGTAATTTTTTTTAGCTGTGTCGATTTCAACAAGATGCCACACCATGAACCAACCATTGACAAACATTAAAAGGAGTATTTGGAATCTCAAAACTTATGCCAAGCAAAATAGGTAACTCTTTTAAACATTCATCCAGAACTCCTTTCTCTTGTTCAAAATTTCTGAGCTATTGCTTCCATCTCAGAAATATCTTTTCTTAAATAGATATTTTGCATTCCACAACATTCGCACTTCATTGCTACAAGTCAGAAAAACATCAAGTCAAAATGAGAAATGTAATAAGCATAAATCGCTAAATAGTTGAGGTACTGACTCTTTGTAGCCAAATTTAATCCATATTTGTCATTAAAGGCATTGTGGGTGCATATGATGACCCCATATGCAACAGGCTTGTAACAACTAGTTGGCAAGTATTGCATGCTTTCCATTAAACCAAATCCACTTGTTTCAAGTCATCGAAAATGGGGCTGACTTCACCACCATGAATTTTATAATTTTCTACATACTCTGAAACAATGTAGGAAAGATCAAAAGACATAAAATAGATTCAAGTCATACCATGATTCAGACACACAAAATGAATACTTGATTGGCGTATACCAAATGTGATATAGCCCCAATGATTGCAGAAACTACATAGAACATTACTATTGTAACCTAAGGAGTAAAATATATCTTCTTCTTGCTTCTTCAAAAACCAACAATAATGATGTTGGAGTCTTATAAGGTGAACAAATGAAACCTTCACATACCATTCAGTTCTCTTTCCAGAACTCGATCTATTATTAGTGAGAAGCATTGCCTCTTTGCATAAAAGTTGTTCACGAGGCAAAATTTGTTGTCCGTCTAGATTTTCATATCGTTTACAAGTGGCTGCCCCAAATGTAAACCAATCAGCCAATGTAAAGTTTACTACCTCACCACAATTAAAACCTTAATAAAATCTTTAGATTTATTAGTATGGATATTTGAGAAAACAGTCTATTGTAGCAAGCAAGGACTCATTATTCTTGGCCATGGAAATGAAAATGTTGTTAGGAAAATCATATACAACTAAAGATCAAACAAAGAATGGTAATAAATATATAAATGTCAATATTTTTACCATGGAAAATCTTGCATGGTATGCTTGAGAAAATGTGATTATGAATTCCCCAGGATCTTGCACAACTTTATAAACAAGAAATTCATGTTTAGATAATCTCTCTAGGGGGAACATTGTCGTTTTTCCCATTAGAAAATTAAATTTTGCATCCACTCCTTGTATAAGTATTTCCCCATCATAGACATGCTCTTAAACTACATTTTCAAAATCATAAGCAACATGACCAGGAACACCATACCATGTCTTAGATACACCACAATGGTGATAGTTAATGATGACATGGTAAGTTAAATTCAAAATTAGCTTATCTCAACTAATATAACAATGTTTCTTAAATATAGTATACAAATAGATTCTACCTGTAAAAAGTATTTCAATGTAAAGCATTAGGTCACTTACACCCTGCAACCAGTATAAAAATTATGTGAGATACAAATAGCAGTAAAATTAGTAGATAATTGTTGCAAAGAGACAATGCAGTTCCCACAAGACTAGATAGGAATCAAGAAGACAAGTCCATTGCCAGAATTGGAGTTTCAAGTAGTCGCAATATTGATTTATTATGTCTTGATATATCCTGCACCAATATTTGGAAATAAAGGGGTGATTATCACAATGAGTTCATGCTATCATGATCCTAACCTTCAAGAGAACACACCTATGGAACTTGAACTTCATTTCAAATCTAGTCAAATATAACCTTTAAGTTCCACTTGCTATTTCCAAGTGGATCATTCATTGATCTTGAAAAGGCTCTTCCCTCAACATCATAGGCATATTCGACAAACTTAGTTTTCCTAGAAGTTATCTCATGCCAAAATTCTTGTTCTCCAAATTTAACATGAAAACTTGCAGTAGTAGAGAATCTGTGAGAAAGTAGCATGTTTTCTATTTTCTCATATTCATGGAAGGAATATTTATCGAAACACATTACCAATAGATCAAAAAGTACAAATAAAATGGCATGACTTAAAAATCAAATTAATCTTGTTTATATTAACACATTATCAAGCTATTATATTACCTTCCACTGATATAGTATTTGGTTAGATCATCATAATCCCATTTTGCAACTTTTAGGGGTTGCACTCTAGTAGTAAACTTGAATCCAAACTTCTCCTTCATTAGGACTACCCTACCATGCACTCATTTAGAAATTGGAGAGACAGTCTTGCCAATCCCCGTGTCATGGAAAAGGAAAATTAGACTATATAAAATGTTCTCTGTATTTTTTTCTTCGGAAAAGATCATAATTTCATTATGGTATAACAAAATTACATACACAGATATGAACTAGTTAATACGTAACTGCGTTCATATTTTCCAACAAAAAAGAAATGTTGTTTTATCTCCCATGGTTGCATATACATACTTCACTATACAATTTATGTTAACATTTTTGTTCCCAATATTTTTAGTAGTCTTCTATAATGGTTCCAGATTTATAAACATTCCTTCCACAGTTCAAAAAATAAGTAATAAAGTCCCTTCAAAATATAGAGGCTTCTCTCATGAGAGGTATTCTAGTTCCCAAAATTAGTTGTCCAGTCTTTCATGGAAGGGTCAATGGTAGTATCCCTGTTTTCCATTGAGAGTGTGTTCATTAACGTGCCATAGTCCAACATCTAACTGCATGGCTTCCTTGGAAAGTCTGTCTGCCATTTGATTCCTTTCCCTGTAAATATGAGAAAAAGAGATATTGTCAAATAAAATTTTGATTTGGATTACATCCTCTAGCAAAGGAAGCAAGCAATAAATTTGGCATCTATGTATCCCATTATCCCAGTTGATGATAACTAGAGAATCACCAAAGACTTGTAGAGCTCTGCATCCCTTCTCAATAGCAAAGAGTAAGAGTAGTTTTAAGGCCAAGAGTTTGGAGTAGTTATTTGTGCCAGCCCCCAACCCCCCCTTAAGGTAAAAGTAATGTATAAGTGAGATAAAGAGGCAACCACGCCCCCCATAGTTTCTCTGATTAGACGGGGAGGCTCCATCGAAGAAATCCCATGTGATACTTGGATCGGGGGACTCCTCCTTGACAACCCTTAGACGCACTGCAGTGCCCCCGTCGGAGCATGAAAAGGATTTGTAAATCCCAATGCTTTGGATCACTACCCTTTCTGCTAAAAAAATTTCCTCTTGGAAGATGTGACCATTTCGGGTGATTCAGATTCCCCAGGCGATAATGAAAGGGAAGGCTTGAATTTCCTCTTGTCCGTGTCTCTTTAACCAGGCCTTTAAGGCTAGTTCAAAGGAAGTGCCTTGCCAGGATGGGAGTGTGGGTAATAATTCCTTTGCGAAAGTCCAGACTTCGTTGACAAAAGGACATAGTAGAAAAAGATGGTCCACTGTTTCTAAGTGTGTTTTACAAAGAGAACAATGACTTGGCCCAAAAAATAGGTGCCTTTGTAGATTGTCCCAGGTGGGAATTTTATTTACCAGAATCAACCAGATTAAAAGTTTCCCCTTCACTGGACAAGATTGTTTCCAAATATTATGCCACCACCAAATAGGATCCTATTGATGAAGATCCGCTATTAACTTTAAATATCCAGAACGAGGAGTATATTCTCCATTCCCTACATCGTCCCAAAGTAATTCATCATCTCTATCAACCAGTCATATTGAGGATTCCTGTAGGTTCTGCAAGTATCTGTTCCAAAAAGGCAAATCATCCTCTAAGAGTCCAAGCCTATGCCCTACCAACCATCCTTGATTCCACAAATTTGTAGTGAGGGGATCGCCTACCTGTGCTAGATGGAAGAATCCTCCCAAAGTCAATATTTACCTTAATACCTTGGGCAGGATATGTCCAAGCTGGATCCTAGGCCAAGGATCCAGGCCTAGGCACACCAAGCATCCATTACCCAATCTCCACACCAAACCCGTTCTCACTAGAGAAAAATCCTTAATAAAATCCTTCCATATAATATAAGCCTCCACTGAAGACTTGTTTAAGGATTGAACCCAATCTAAAATTGAAAGCAAAGCAATATAATTCTGGTGGATTACCTAGGTCCAGAGATTAGAAGTCTTTATCAACCACCAGGAGCATTTTTCCGCGAGAGATGTAGAGAAGAAGAAAATATTCTTCAGGCCCCATCCACTGAGGGCCTTTGGATTTTCAATCTGATCCCATCGTACCCAGGATAAACATTTTTTTCCTTATTGCCCTCCCAAAGATATGTGAAGCATAATTTCCTCAATTTATCCATAGTTCCTTTGGGAATCCAGGCTAAAGACATCCAGTAGAATGGAATGGATTCTAATACTAACTTTACCAGTACTAGTCGCCCATCCCTTGAGAGTCATCGATGACTCCAACATTTAATCCATTTCTCCAATTTTGCTATAAGCCACCGCCAATCGATCTTCCTATAATCATTTGGTTTTAATAGAAACCCAAGGTATTTCAACACTTAATCAATATCAAGGACTTGAAAGGGAAGTCTATCCATAATGTAAAGTGTTTCCTCTTCATCTGACGAAGAGAAAGTGATACTTGACTTTTGTTCATTGATTTCCATTCCAGTGGCTTGTTTGAAGAGTAATAGACCATCGCACAGTTTTCCAATATCTTGTCTTGAGCCATCACATAACATTAAAATGTCATCCATGAAGAGTAATTGTGATATGTATAATCCCTGAGAGATTTTTGTACCTATGAATCTTCCTACAGATTTGGCTTCGTTCAGGTAACGACTAAGACACTCCACGACTAGCAGAAAGAGAAGTGGAGAAAGGGGACAACCCTGTCTAAGCCCTCTTTCCACCTTGAAAAAAGGGGTGGCTGAGCCATTTATCAAGAGAGAGAAGGATACTGAGGATAAACAAGCCATAATCCAATTTGTAAAGGCTACTCCAAATCCAAGATGAATTAACAACATGCAAATATAAAACCAGTTTACCCTGTCGAAAGCCTTTGAGAGATCAATTTTTATCATTGCACCTTTGAGTTTTTTAATTTTCAGGATGTGTAGGCCTTCCTGTGACACTTTGATTGCTTCATGGATCTATCTACCTTTTAGAAACCCAAACTGTTCCCCCGAGATATGTCGTGAAAGAGTATCTTTTAAACAGAGGCTGATGACTTTTGAAATGATTTTGTAGATGCAGTTTCAGAGAGAGATCGGACGAAAATCATCAGAAGTATCTAGATTATCAGACTTTGGGATTAGAGCAATAAAGGTGGAATTTAAAGGTTCATGAGTACACCCATTTTTCCGAGATTCCTCCACTACTTTTAGAATATTATTCCCCAACAAATCAAATAAACCCAGAAAGAATTCAATCGACCATCTCTCCGGACCTGAAATCTTCCCTTTCTGGAAGGATTTCATGACAACTAGTAATTATTGTTCACTGAATAGAGCCATTAGTGACTCCCTCTCCTCTTCCTCCACAAAACGTGGGAATAATCTGGATTCTTTCATAATTTCCTCGATTGAGGAGCCCGACTAAGCATTGAACAGTTCCTTAAAATGAGAGATCCTGAAGGTTGAGAGCCCTTTGAAGGCGTTGACCAGTTGACCTTCCCTCTGAGTGAGACCCCAAATGGTATTATTCAATTTCCTACCTTTGGAAAAAGTATGGAATAATTTTTTGTTCTCATCCCCACAAGCGAGTCAAATAGCCTGACTTTTTAGTCTCCAGAAAGCTTCTTTGTCAGCCAAAATAATTCTCCGCTGAAGTTCCTCTTGAGAAAGTTCTTCCCTAGCTTCCTTGGAGCTGAAGCCAATATCAGGGTCAGCATGCTAGTCCAAGATATTTTTTCAAGAGAGATAAGATCCTATTCTTCTTTTACTCTTTTCTCATGGACCCATGAGATGGTATCATGTTTAACTTTCTTTAGATTTTCCATAAAAAGAATTGTTGCATGCTAGTTGTGTAGAGGTCCAATGGGAACCCACATATTGTGAACTAAGGTTTGATAGTCAGGATCCTTTAGCCAACCTCCGAAGAATTTGAAGGGGATGGGTGTGCGTCAGGTGTTGCCCCTTAATTCCAAAATAATTGGGTTGTGATCTGATTCTCCACTGCTAGAGACCCATTGATGAGCAAGGCCCAATGAGTCCACGAGGTCCTCTGTCAATAGAAAGCGATCCAAATGTTTTGAAACTCTAGCATCACCAGTCCTCAAATTCCTCCAAGTTGGTTGTATTTTAACCAGAAACAGATCCAACAATCCCAATGTATTGAGATAATGTGTGAAATAATCAACCAAGGGATCCAGAGTCAAACGGGGGCCCCAGACCTAAGTCGCTCCTAAGGAAAAATTGAGGTCCCCTCCCATAATAACCCCTACTTGAGAAATCCAAGGGAATAAGGCCAGAGAATCCCAGTATCGTTTCTGCTCAGCATAGGGATCATAAATATTAATGATCACCAAGGCACGCCCTATCTCCTCAGAGAATAAAATGAGACCAATCCCTGAGTCAAAGCCCCAAACACTATCACATATGCCTCTCTTGAGGATCCATCTTGTTGAAATACCCACAGAGCGTCCTTTGGCATCAACCACCAAAAATGACCAACCAGGAAGAAGTGCTTCCAAAGAACATACCAATACCTCACTGACTCCCATGGTTTCTTGGAGAAAGATTATGTCCAGGTTGTTTACAGAAACAAGTATTTTCAGAGATGATTTTTTAGCCAGGCTTGCCAAACCTCTGCAGTTGAGGGAAATAATTTTCATGAGGTAACCATCTCATGGGGTTTCTTTTCTCTAATTGCCCATTTAATGGAGGATTACCTGCCCGAAGCCACATTGAGTTTGGCTTGGTCTTGAGCCAGAAGAAAGTGTGAGCATCTGACTCATCCCCGCGAGGAAGACAAAGCCCAAGTAAGAGACCCCAAGCCCACCCCAAAGAGATATTTTGCAGTGCAACCACTCAGAGTTTCAGAGAAGATAGCCCTATTGCGTAGGGTATAACAGATCCTGGACTCCTCAGGAGTCTGGGAACTAGAGGAGGATTGAAAATCAGAGAGAGAGGAAGTCCCACCAAGAGGACTAGGAGGAGAGGGTAGGGAAGAGTCAGTCTCCAAAGGTAAGGATATAGAGGCGAAAGAAGAACCCCCAAGGAGAAAATTTGCTAGGGTCACTGATACCAAGGGGTCCTTGAACGAACAGTAAACACTTGACACTTGACCCAGAGTAACCACTGGTGTGATAATCAGAGAAGGAAAAAGAGCCCCAGGGGGAGGGAGAAAAAGGCCGACACAGGTTGGGGAAGAAAAAGGGGAGAAGGAAGACCCAATGAAGGAGGGAAGTGTATTCCCAAAGTGCCCGAAGGAAGTGCCAAATAAAAAATATAAGAAGCAACCAGAGGCAAAGAGACCTGTTGCTTACTCGACGTTAGATGAGTTCTTGGACAAGCCTACAAAGAAGATTTATGAACCTTAGTGAGTGTCGGGTCTCTGTCCACTGAAGAAGGACCAACGGGGGGAGACATTTTCTGACTACTGACCCTACCAGAATATCCCGCCTGATTTCCTCCAGTGACCCTGTGGTCCTGTCCCGCTCTGCCTAGCCCTGGGCCTGTTCCAGCAGCCAAAGTGCCCCTAAATTTTCCCTTAAAAGGAAGTTTGCAGTCCACCACTCCATGCCCATAAGCATGACATAAAATGTTCCCTGTATTATTCATATATTATGAATTATTAAAATCAAAAGCAAGAAGAAACACTCAACAAATCATTTGCATGATGCAGGTTAACTTGGAACTATTTTTTATATATTTGACTAGGAAACTACACAAAAAAACAAGAGATGGTGTAGCATACACAATAAATTTAATCTTCTAAACTAATGACATGGATTCACAATTTATAAACGATCGCAACCCTTTATATATGATGCTAATTTCTAAGCATTTTAATCCTGAAACCAAGGAGATATCAAAATGTCATGAACAAGGAAATTTCTAGAATATCCATGACCATAGAGAAGCTTACCAATTTTTTTTTATCACCTTTTAGTTGGGGAAAACATGATGACATTTCTGTGAAGTTTGTAATCATTTTTAATGAATTGAAGTTTATTTTGAGTGGATAATTTCATGATATTTGTTTTCTGTTAGCTTGACATATTTTCTATCTTATTAGCTTTATCTTGTTTACCTTAGAATCATTTATAAGTATTCAGGTGCTTCAGGTGAGGCTACGAAAACACCTCTTTTTATTTTCTCAATGATACCATACTTTACCAAAAAATTCGCCAAGACTTTACAAAGTTTTATAATTCAGTGAAAGTTTTGCCAATATTTTACAAGATTTTATAATTCAGTGAAATTTTTGCCAACATTTTACAAGATTTTATAATTCAGTGAAAGATTCGCCAAGATTTTACAAGATTATATAATTGACTAAAAGATTCACCAAAAAAGTATATATACATATTGTATTATTGATAAAATATAGTTCAATTTTTCCTATGTATCATGGGGATTCACCCATTTATTATACATATAAATTTAGGGGGGTTCTTAAAATCACCCCTGGTTTGTGGATTTGATGATATGTTATTTATGATATTTATATCGACATGTGCTATTGACCGGTTTTCCTGAGTGTGCAGGACTCAGTACGTTTGAGGATGCCGATGGCATCGATGGATCTCCTTGGACTCTGGATCGAGTCAAGGAGTGGACGGTTATGGTTTGAATGTTTTGATATTACATATGTGGCATATGACTAGATATTATGACGTTGATTATTATCATTGACGCATTTTGTTGATGTATGCAGACTAATGATATCTTGCTAACCAGACTCACATTAGGAGTAAAGGGGTCACACATGACAGCTAGAGATATTGAGGGAGAGGTGTGGCAGCATCCCTGCCACAACCTACTTGCACTCCCGTCGTGGCTCGAGATGTAGGTTAACGATTACCTAGTTCTAGAGATCCACGATGTCATGAGGGAAGACTGTAACAGTCGCTCATGATGATTCTAAGGGGCGCGCAATAAGGCAGGGTCCTTATTCCTTAGAGGTCCTTAGTCTCCCACAAGGTCACTTGAAAGAGTATTGACTCCAGGGGTTTGATGTCTACCAAAATAAATCAAAAGGAGAGTGGCACCCTTGGAGCACGCAATGCATCTTGAAGGGCATGCCGCATGAATAAAACATGAATGCAAGCGAGTGGCACCCTTGGAGCTTGTAGTGTGTCTTGAAGGGCACATCATGATTTTTAACTCTGGTATGTTAATAAACATAGTACCTAGAAAACTATTCCTCCATAGGACCTGGTCGGCCTTAAAATGAATGATGGTATGAGTAAAGTTTAATAACTATTTTTCCCTTAAAAAATGTCGCCAAGCCTAGTGAATTTAAAACCTAGGTCTAAGTAGAACATGTGAAAAAAAACACTAAATGGACATATAACAAGAAGGGGGTTAAAGAAAATTCCAACATTAATAATTAAAGTAAAATTTTAATGAAGAATTAAATTATTAAAAGGGTAAATTTTTGTTTATATCTAAACTTGCTAAATCTGAACTAAGAAGAAAAGGGGAAACTTAAGGAAAAGGGGAATGTCTAACATAGTAGGGAATCTAGTCTTTGGAACCTTCTAATTATGAAGTCAACTAGGTTTTAAGAAAGGCGCCGGTCATTTAAGAAATGTGTTGGTAGCCCAACATAATTGTTAACTTTTCATATCAATTAAACGATCTATATAGCTGCCTAACTGGGGTCATGGATTTTGATTACTCTTCATGAGCAATTTTTGAAATGACAGTTATAAGTTGTCTCTTTTCCCTATTATTTTTTCATGCTTTGTTCGTGACTGAAAGCATGAAAACGAAGCATGAAAACTTGTGACTGTGTTACCATTCTGTTTGAAAATTTATTAAAGGCCAGTTGTTTCTACAGTTTATTCATGAAACCTTGTTCCTTGCCATGAAGAACTATTCTCTTTGTTTCGATTCCTTGAACACCAAGAATGCTTAGGGATTGATAGTTATATCAACAAAGGACCTTTCTAATTTGAGCATTGACATGGTTTTTTGTTGTTGTTTGATTCTTGGTTATATGTTTCTTCATTACTAGGTTTTCGATTTTCGATTTTCAAACCTCCCGAACCATATGATCCAACCCACTATGTCTCACACTCATTTCCTTTTAATGCTATGGTACTGGCTTGTACTTTATGAAAGGTGGCAATATGATTTGTAGTAAACCATCATTTCCAAGACTGGTCTTGCACTTTTCAAACCCTCTTTGCATGCATATCAATTAACGCCCATCTTATCGTTATGAGTTTTCTGCTCATGCGCCGCTCACTGTTGGTGTTTTTCGGGCTCAGGGTATGGCTCTGTCTCACAAACCCTACCTGCACGCTATGATTGATTGATTACTCTTTCAGCCAGTATGGCTCCTGTCATTAGAGTTGAACCTAATGGCATTTAAACTATGCTCTTATATGACGATGCCAGAGAAGATCTGGAGAGTAATGGTTGGCTCGTTTTCCTTACAAAATTTCAGGGTTTCAATTTACAAACTGTCCAGGAATTCACTTTCTCCTTCGATGGGTGTAGAGCTAAGGTGGGTGATGTCCAACCTGAGGTTACAAAATATTTCTTGAGTCAAGCTATAGGACTTCTTGCGAGCAGTCAAAGTTGGTTCAAAAATGCAAAGGTGGAAGAAGTTCCTTGGACTCTTTTCTTTACATCTCAGAAGATAAAAGAATGTCACAAAGGTATACCCATCTCTTTATTGAAAGTTCACTGGCATGGTCTGCTTGCTGTGTTAAAAAAATTTGTCACCTGTGAAGGACGTTTCGGTCTTGTGTTTCTTTATCATCTGCGTTTGATTATAATTTTTATGGGGTTTCCCTTGAACATGTCGTATTATTTATTGAGGAGCCTTTATAAAATGGGAAAAAGGTATAGAAAGCAACGATCATACTTGAGCCTCTTCCATCACGGCTTAATAAAAATCTTTCTTGTGCATCAATTAGAGTTGTAGAAAGACAGTTGGGATTCATTCATAACCAGAAACGGTTATGGTAACCTTGATATGGAGGAGGTCGACAAACTTGTGGTTGAAGAGACCCTTGTATACCCTACAACGCCCCTCTCACCTACCCAGGCCTATGTCTCAGCCTCCTACAAAAAACCCTTACTCGATCCAAAGGTATTGAGCAGACCCATGGGCAGCCTACACATCTTAATGACTCTGTTCAAAGTTTAGAGAAATCTATAGGCAAGATATCTAAAAGAAATGCTGATATAAATTTTAACAACAAGAGAGCTGGGAGGCTGATTTCAAGGAGGCTTCGTAACAATTCGAACCCTCATGCGAGATTGATAAGCATGATCGAGGTCCATGAGAGTTCGTACTTTGAAATTGATAGGTTCCTCGCTGAAGAAGATCCCCTTTCGCTCGAGCCACACCTCGATTGGCCCTACAACTTTGTGGACAATTTACCTCCCCGTCTGAAACATAATGCAGAGTTTCCTAGTACTAAATTGGGTAATGAATCTATTGTCAGTGTGGAAGATGCTCCGGTTCACAATCATGTTTTCACAATCATGTTTGTTCCCAAGAGACCATCTCTCTGTCGAAGTGTGAAGTTTGTCATTTCTGGATCGATAAATACTACACTGATGTACCCATCCTACAATCACAGGTTAAGGCTTTCATTGATCATATTGATGCCTTAACTAATAAATACCATAGGCTCGAGTCTCTCTCTCAAGGAAAAGAGAAACGTATAAGGACTACAGGGAATGTAATTTTGAAGAATGTTGAGGCTGCAACAACGATAGTAAATTCCAAGATTGTCTGATACGATTTGATCTTACAGTTGGAGGTATGATCCTTTTATCTTAAAATAGGATTATTTGTTAAAACTAGATTGCTTTGTTCTTTCAATAAATTGGATTTCATTTGCTAAAATAACTAGCTACAGAATCACAAGATTCTGTAGCCAGTTATGTTAATTCAAAATTTGCAAATTAATGGTTGAATATGTATCTAAATCTTTCTATTTTTCCTTTTACTTTCAGGATATTCAGGATTTCATGGTTACCAATTGATCTGAGGCATCTTTGAGACTTTCCAGTCATGTCTTTGGTACATTTTGTATGAACATAAATAAAATTTTGTTATCTTTAGAGGATTTAGTAGGATATGGGTGGTTGTATCCCCCTTTTAATTTTGTAATCAATATCTGGTCTCAGAAGAGGAAACAATTACCTTTCTAAAAGTTTTATAAACCCATTATTTTTGTAATCTAGGCATCCTGGCCTGGGGCTAGTTGTGAACAACTTATACTCGAATTTGGACATAACAAGTATTTGCATTTATGCTTTAGACATTTGTAAATGTTGTTGTTGTCTATAATTTGTTTATCTTGATAATTTTATGACTGTTGATAGCTTTTGTCTTCGCAAATTATTATGTCGTCAAGATAGTTATTCTTTCACAGTTCACGATTTTATGCTTCAGTTATATGAAAATAGTGAATGATCATTCAATTCATATTATAAGGTTTACCTTAACATGTTGATTGATTAAATGCAAGTTGTAACTGTCAGATTTATCTTACGCGTTATTACTTGCAGTCTATTATATCACAGTTATTATTTTGCATCCTATCGCTTTATCAATTAGATACACCAGTCAATGTACAATTTGGCGTTTATTCCAAATAGTGTGAAGATGCACAACATATTTATCTCATGGATGGACTGATGTATGATTTATACAAACAATTGGATGCATACTCTTCAAGTGATTAATAGGTTAGTCTGTTCCTTTTTACTTTCTTGTTTATTATAAAAATTCTTATATGTAGTATAATTTTCACTGTCTACATTTTTCTGTTTAAATAGTAGTTTGATATTGATCTCACAGATGCATATAGATTAAAAAAAAAATAAAAAAAAAATAGTACTTTCTTCTTTCTTTATTTACTTTCATCAAAAGAACCATTTCTACATTTGATTTGTTATGAGTTCAGACTAAAACTCATAATATGTATATCTTGTATATATAAATTAGATAAATAGACCTATTATTTAAATAAGTTGTATATATATATATATATATATATATATATATATATATATATATATATATATATATATATATATATATATATATATATATATATATATATATATATAT
>JZKD02S1757441.1:476675-487748 GCA_000966675.3 Picea glauca | reverse complement strand
TATATATATATATATATATATATATATATATATATATATATATATATATGTATACCATATGTACATACATATATTAGTAATTAGTAATTAGTGAGTTATTTTGTTTCTTTGTTTTATTTACTTATTTCTTTTAGGACTTTAGAT
This sequence comes from Picea glauca, assembly GCA_000966675.3. NCBI lineage: Eukaryota > Viridiplantae > Streptophyta > Pinopsida > Pinales > Pinaceae > Picea > Picea glauca. The sequence continues at coordinate 487,604 of JZKD02S1757441.1, read as the reverse complement.
TGGCCAACAGAGCTGTTAAACCTGTCAAAGTGAGTCAATCCAAATGGTTTGGGTTAATTAGACAACCCCGGACCGGACTCACTCTTCCAGTTGACGACCGATCATTTTCGCCCGTCAACAAATGGCGCTAGAAGGAGGGCCTGAATACTATTGATGGCACGTGGAAGTCGCAAGACTCCTCCCCCACCTACCTGTTCACCTATAGTAACACAAAGTCGTTCTGATGACAACATTGTCTCTCAAACAACAACCACATCAAACGACAATCCACAGATTACCGTTTAACCAATATCACCAAACCCCCCAGGGGTCAACGTACAAGAAATTGTTCATCAATCCCTTCTAAGGACACACGGTGCTTTGGCCCGTATCAGACAACTAGGTCGGCCATTAAATCAACCATTAGACTTCTCTGATATTAGGGAGCACTTGAAGGCACTGGTCTTACCCTAAACCCTATGGATCCAGATCATATCCTCACTCCTGCAGCAGGAGGATCTGGTATTCCACCATCACCACCCCCTTCATCTCCTTCTTCTTTAGGAGAAGAATCATCAGACGAAGACAGTTCTTCATCTCAGCCTTCGACACCACCCACGCTTATGGAAAATATGAATAATCCCGCCAGACCTTGGCTTGATCAAGATGCGGTGGCCATACGTGGACGCCAACATCCTTTGCCTAAACATCCAAAGAAATGGCTCCCTAAATTCGATCCAGATTCCAAGCAGATCGTCGAGGATCATTTTAAGAAATTCATGCTATCCATTAGACTCCGAAGTGTAGAACACAAATATGTAGTATGTAGGCTTTTTCCATATACATTTGAAGGCAATGCCTCTACCTGGTACTTTGCCCAACAACCCCACACCATTATATCTTGGGATAGATTCGAATCCTGTTTCCTTGAGAAATTCGGAGACGACAAATCTCCTGAAGTCTTAGTTATGGAACTCTCTAGCTTAAATATGAACCCCAAGGAAAAGATAAAAGACTTTAATCAAAGGTTCCTAACATTAAAGAATCGAATCCCCATGGATTCGATGCCTGCTGAAAATCTTATCGTCACATACTACACGAAATCTCTACACCAAAACATAGCAATCTGGGTAAAAAGGTATAAGAAAGCAACATTATTAGAATCCTTCGAGGAGGCAAGTCAAATCGAGAAATATATTCTCAGCCTAAAAGACAATATCTGTAACGAGGCAGAGACTACTTCATCCTCCAAGAAGAAAATCAAAATTCTTCCTAGACCTCCCCAAACCAAAACTCAATCAGACGGTTCAGATCTAGAAAGTTTACAAAAGGTCATTCAGAATTTGTCAAATCAGGTTATAGATTTGAGAAGATCAGCTGAAGAAGCTTCTTCAAGCAAAGGGCCTTACAAACCCCCTTTTAGAAAGCCTTTTCCCACAAACTGGCCTAACTCAAATTCTGAAGGCCTAAATCTAGAAAGCTTACAATTTTCTATCCAGACAATTCTAGAAGCACATGATAACTTGATTCCTCCCAAGATTCTTGAAGACGTGCCTGAACAAGAAATAGTGGAAGAGGACGAATCCTCTCCCAACATTTTCAAGCAATTTTCAAATAACATCTTTCAAGATAATTTCAAAACAGTGCATCCTTACAATACCAGAAGTAAGACAACAAATAAATCTTCTTCTGAAATTGAAACTAATGCACCTCAAAAACAGTCTAAACCAATTGAAACTAAACAGAATTTAGCAAATCCAAGTTTAGAGTATGATTTGATTGAGGATCTCAAAAAATTTAGAGCTAATATTTTCGTTTATGAATTATTGAAATTTCCATTTCTTCTGCAAAAGATGCTGCAGAATATTGCAGAAAACAACAAAAAAAACAATCTGAACAACAACAAATTTGCATAAAACAACCCCAAAACACCTCAAAGGGTCTCTGTTAAAATGACACTAGAGTCCTCTGATAAAAGATACCTTGCTGTAAAAAGTGTAACAAATGTAGATAAACTAGTTCTAGGGGCTGCGACTAAAAAACAACAAACTTCTGCTGTTAATACTCATAGAAATGTCCCACCCTTTTTGTTGAATTTTGAAATTTTCAATATGAATGTACATAATTGTATGGTAGATTCAGGTGCATCGTCAAACATAATGCCTTGGTCTGTCTACCAAAAAATCAATGCTGAAGTTCAACCTTCCAGTCTGAAAATTATTCAGCTTGATCGGACTAGTGTTAAAGTAATAGGTGAATTAAAAAATGTACTTATCAGATTATCATCTAATCCTAAAGTCCATCAGGTTATTGATATTATTGATGTTGATATCCCCGAAGTATATGGATTATTTTTAAGTAGAGATTGGTTCGAACAACTACGTGGCTATTTTGCGACAGATTGGTCTCACTTGTGGTTGCCCGAGAATGGAAATCCTAACAGAATCAAGGTCAATCATGAGCATTATCTTAAGTTCACGGTAACTGATTTAAATGATCCTAATGAACTATTCACTGCTTCCACCAATTCACCTGCAATGCAGGGGATGAACACTTTTTTCAGCAAATTCATGGCTAAAAATTCTACCATTACTGACCCGGAACAATAGTCCGAAATTATGACATCCACACAGTCAACAACCCTCTCTCAGTGGTCACACGCACCTGACGAAAATCAGATCTGGTCTCTTTACTTCGACGGATCTAAATCAAAGGAAGGAGTCGGTGCAGGATGTGTTCTCATTGATCCAGCAGATAACAAAACTTTGATCGCTTGTCGGTTAGAATTTGAATGCACAAACAATACGGCCGAACATGAGGCACTCCTGTAAGGTCTCAGAAAATCACTAGATTTGAGGATTCAAAATTTAACAGTCTTTGGTGATTCATAAATTGTGGTTAGACAGGTAAACAATTATATTCACTGTTTATCTCCACACCTAAAAAGCTATCAAACTGAGGTATGGAATTTAATGAACAAATTTTTTGTGTTTAACATTAATTCTATTCCGAGATTGAATAATTATGAGGCTGATTTGTTAGCTAATGTCGCCTCTAAAATTTTTCCTGCAGAAGGCCTTTCTACGAATGCATTTTCGGTCGAGTTGTTGTTCAGACCATCCATTCCGGACAACATCACTAATTGGAGAGTTTTCGATGATGATCAACAGATCATCAGTTTTCTGCACATGGAAGATACTTTCCAAGGTGCAGTTATCGACAAACATACCCACGACAAAGACCTTCACAATTTTACAGTAATACCGGATCCAAGATCTTCGGAGTCGACATCAGATCTGGTAAATTCTATCCCAAAATCTGTGGTAATATTAGAAAGGTTTTATGATTTGCACGATAAATTCAGAAAATCAGTGAATTGTAAAACGAATAGTTCTTCTTTGACACATGAAAAAGTAAATTTAGGAACTAAAGATAACCCACAATGGATCAATTTGGGGATGGGATGTTCTGACCAAGAAAAGTCAACATTTATTAAGTTGTTTAAGGAATTTAAAGATGTCTTTGCTTGGACATATGGCGATCTAAAAACCTTTGATCCTACTATCATACAACACATTATTCCCATGAAACCCCAAACCCAACATTTTCAACAGAAGTTAATAAAGATGCACCCAAAACTTGAACCAAAAGTTAAAAAAGAACTAAAAAAACTCCTGAATGCTAAAATAATCTTCCTGGTAAGACATACATAGTGGGTCTCTAATCTTGTCCCTGTAAGGAAGAAGAGTGGTGAAATCCAACTATGTGTCGATTTCCGAAATTTAAACCAAGCATCTGATAAAGACAACTATCCTATTCCTCCTATGGAACAGATCCTCCAACAAGTATCCGGTTCTGAAATATTATCACTGCTGGATGGTTTTTCAGGGTATAACCAAGTCCTTATGTCTCCCCCAGACTAGCTGAAGACCACTTTCTGTACTCCATGGGGTACCTATGCTTATAGAAAGATGCCCTTTGAGATTATAAATTCCAGTGCCACCTTTCAGAGAGCGATGGATATCGCTTTCCATGGTCTAATCAATCAATCTGTAGTAGTTTATCTATGTGATGTCACTGTCTTCTCAAAGAATAAAGGAGATCATTTAGCTCATCTAAGATCTGTTCTACAATGATGTCGTAAGTACGACATCTCTTTAAATCCCAAAAAGTCTGTCTTTGCAATAGAACAAGGCAAGCTGCTCAGATTCATTGTATCAAATGAAGGGATGATCATTGACCCTGAAAGGACCCAAGTCATTTCAAAATTGTCCCCTCCCTCTTCCAAAAAATCCATGCAATCTTTCTTAGGTCAGATAAATTTTGTTAGACAGTTCGTCCCCAACTTTTCAGAAATGGTCAGACCATTACAAAATTTAATAAAAAAGGATGTACAGTACCATTGGGGACCTCTAGAAAGTCAAGATTTTGACTCAATAAAAAAGGCTATAGTAGACGCTCCTTCCCTAATGAGCCTTGACTTTTCGTGAGATTTCACTCTCTACACATTTGCCTCTAATCGGTCTTATGCCGCTGTGCTAACCCAAAAGAATGCTGAAGACAATGAAGTTCCTATTGTCTTTATGAGCTCAGCCTTTAAGGGAGATAAACTTAATTACCCAACAGTAGATCAACAAGCTTATGCTATTTTTAAAGAAGTAAAACACTTTCGATCTTATTTATTGAAATCTAGGACGAAAATCGTTGTGCCTTACCCTACTGTTAGAAATTTGTTAGTACAAAAAGAACTGGGTGAAAAAAGAGCAACTAGGTCACGTCCTTACAAGAATATGACCTGAAATCACTCTAGCACAAATTGTTAGAGGCCAAGGTTTATGTAAATTGGTTGTTGATTCAACTATAGGATAGCAGAATAAAATAGATATGTTAATTCAAGATCAGCCCAATCAAAATCAAATCTGTTATGCACAAAATCTTACCAGTCCTTGGTATGATGACATCAATTTTTATCTAATTCACGGATCAACTCCTCGTCACCTTGATCCAAAAAAGAGGAGAGCATTAAGATTAAAATCTGCTTCTTTTCAGCTGGTAAATGTCATATTGTTTCACCAAAATTTTGATGGAATACTTATGCGTTGTCTAGAAAAAGATGAAGCAGATAAAGTCTTATTAGAATTACATGCAGGGGAAGCTGGTGGGCATTTTGGTGGAGACACCACTGCCCACAAAGTATTAAGGGCAGGATATTACTGGCCTACTCTTTTCAAATATTCCCATGCGTTATGCCACAAGTGTGTAATCTATCAAAAGGCTTTTGGACGAGTAAAAAAGTTAGCATTCCCACTGCAACCTGTCTCGGTAGACTCCCCTTTTCAGCAATGGGGCCTTGAAATTATAGGCCCAATCAACCCCACCTCCGCGCAACAACATAAATGCATCATAACAATGACATATTATTTCACCAGATGGTCTGAGGCTGCACCATTAAAAGTGGTAAACACTAGCCAGGTAATATATTTCTTGAATTCAAATATTATCACTTGTTTCGGTATTCCTAAATGCCTAGTGTTCGATAATGCTTCCTATTTTTCGTCTCTCGAAATGAGTGATTTCTCTTTAGAAAAAGGAATAAAATTAAAGTATTCTACCAACTATTACCCCCAAGGCAATGGTTTGGTGGAATCAAGTAATAAAAACTTGATCAAGATCATCAAGAGAACGGTCTCTGAAAATCACAAAAACTGGCATAATGCACTATTTAATGAAATCTGGGTTGATAGGGTTACTCCTAAAATTGTTGTTGGTAATTCTCCCTTTTTTCTCGTTTATGGAAGGGAAGTGATTCTTCCACCACATGTCCTTCTTCCATTTCTGTAGTTATCATATAAGGTTCAAGAAGAAGACTGTCCTCCTTTGGAAAGTTGGATTAATGCTTTGTTGAAGTTAGAGGAAGTAAGGGCTCAAGCAAAACAAAAATTGGATCAACATCAACTCATTGTCAAAAACTGGTTCGATTCCAATTCTACCTCAAACAAAAATTTTGAGGTAGGTGATCTTGTCCTTAAGTGGGACAAACCTCATGAGGGTAAAGGCGAACATACTAAGTTCCAAAAATCGTGGTTGGGACCATTCTTAATTGCTAAAAAACTAGGTCCCATTTCTTTTCGCTTGCAGAATTTAGAGGGACAGCCAGACACCTTCCCGGTGAATGGCCAAGCTCTCAAAAGGTATTTCACCTGACAACTCTCCCATACACCTTTTGTAAATATTTTTATGTTTTGGTTTCCTTGCTGTTTGTTTTTCTTTGTTGGTTTGTTTTTGTTTTCATTTTTGTTTATCGATCTTTCTGAAACAAACATGCCTGTACTACGGTCTAGCTCAGACAAAGAAAACAGAATACTTCATCTCGAAAATAGCTGTCAAAGGCTATCAGAACATCAATTGTTTTCTTTCTCTAAAATTGTAGGCTAGTTAAAGATGACATTTTGTTTGAAAGTTGATTTCTCGGTTTCAATTTGCACTTCAAAGTATTCACGATTATCTTTAAAACTCTTTACGTTGTCCTTGCTCTTTAAGAAAGCAACTCAACGATGTCTCCCTGTTCTTGAAAATTAGTTTTATTAATGAACTATTTTTCAGACCTTGATGAAGGATAGCAAGAAAAATTTAAAGGCCTGTGAAATATTAAGTTGTGATAAAAAACTAGAGTTTTCAGCATCACCTCGCTCTATTGAATATTTTTAAAAACTATATCAGAATGTAAATAACCTCTCAGAGAGCTTTGGGAAGTGTTTGTAAACCCGTCGGGACACTAAACAGGTCTGCTGGCAGCGGGTAAATGCATGCATCACACCAAGACAACTTTGTCGGGGTACTGAACAGGCCCGCTGGCAGCGAAGCGATGTCAGGTAAAAGAAAATTCTCAGATATAAATCTTGTTTTGGCCATAAGCGTCCTTCATTCTGATTTGAAATTTCTTGGACAGGATACAAACATCAAAGTGGGTTAATTGACATCCCTGTCGAGGCTATGAATTCTCACTGGCAGCAGTGGCCCTGTCAATAGTATTGGAGACATTAACTTAAACATTGTGGCTTTCTTTTGCGAAGTTTGTCACCAGATTTCATTCTTTTTAAAGCAAAAGATATCTGAAACTGGACTACGTCATGACTATTAAATATGTTCAAATAACCTTTCAGTTGTTCTTCGATTTGAATTTTTTCATATTTCTCTAACCTAAACTCGTTCGTATTACAGAGATAACTGCTTCTCCCGGTATGTCACCATTGTTGGCAGGCCAACATAATTGTTAACTTTTCATATCAATTAAACGATCTATGTAGCTGCCTAACTGGGGTCATGAATTTTTATTACTCTTCATGAGCAACTTTTGAAATGACAGTTGTAAGTTGTTGCTTTTCCCTATTATTTTTTTCATGTTTCGTTTATGACTGAAAACATGAAAACAAAACATGAAAACTTGTGACTGTGTTACCATTCTGTTTGAAAATTTATTAAAGGAAAATTGTTTCTACAGTTTATTAATGAAACCTTGTTCCTTGCCATGAAGAAATATTCTCTTTGTTTCGATTCCTTGAACACCAAGCATGCTTAGGGATTGATAGTTATATCAACAAAGGACCTTTTTGATTTGAGCATTGACATGTTTTTTTGTTGTTGTTTGATTCTTGGTTATATGTTTCTTCATTACTAGGTTTTCGATTTTCGATTTTCAAACCTCCCGAACCATATGATCCAACCCACTATGTCTCACACTCATTTCCTTTTAATGCTATGGCACTGGCTTGTAATTTATGAAAGGTGGAAATACGATTTGCAGTCAACCATCATTTCCAAGACTGGTCTTGGGATATGAAAACCCTCTTCGCATGCATATCAATTAACGCCCATCTTATCGTTATGAGTTTTTTGCTCATACGCCGCTCACTATTGGTGTTTCTCGGGCTCGGGGTATGGCTCTATCTCACAAACCCTGCCTGCACGCTGTGCTTGATTGATTACTCTTTCATCCAGTATGGATCATGTCATTAGAGTCGAACCTAATGGCATTCAAACTCTTCTCTTATATGACGATGCCAAAGAATATCTGGAGAGTAATGGTTGGCTCGTTTTCCTTAGAAAATTTCAGGGTTTCAATTTACAAAATGCCCAGGAATTCGATTTATCCTTCGATGGGTGTAGAGATAAGGTGGGTGATGTCCAACTTGAGGTTACAGAAGATTTCTTGAGTCAAGCTATAGGACCTCCTGCGAGCAGTCAAAGGTGGTTCAAAAATGCAAAGGTGGAAGAAGTTCCTTGGACTCTTCTCTTTACATCTCGGAAGATAAACGGATGTGACAAAGGTATGCCCATCTCTTTATTAAAAGTTCACTGGCATGGTCTGCTTGCTGTGTTAAAAAAGTTTGTCACCTGTGAAGGATGTTTTGGTCTTTTGTTTCTTTATCATCTGCATTTGCTTATGATTTTTATGGGGTTTCCCTTAAACATGCCGTATTATTTATTGAGGAGCCTTTATAAAATGGGAAAAATGTATAGAAAGCAACGATCAAACTCGAGCCTCTTCCATCACGGCTTAATAAAAATCTTGCTTGTGCATCAATTAGAGTTGCAGAATGACAGTTGGGATTCATTCATAACCAGAAACAGTTATGGTAACCTTGATATGGAGGAGGTCGACAAAATTTCGGTTGAAGAGACCCTTGTCTACCCTACAAAACCCCTCTCACCTACCCAGGCCTGTGTCTCAGCCTCCTACAAAAAACCCTTACTCGATCCAAAGGTTATTGATCAGACCTGTGGGCAACCTACACATCTTAATGACTCTGTTAAAAACTTAAAGAAATCTACAGGCAAGATATCTAAAAGCAATGTTGATATAAATTTTAAGAACAAGAGAGCCGAGAGGCTAATTTCGAGGAGGCTTCGTAACAAGTTGAACCCTCACGCGAGCTCGATCAGCATGATCAAGGTCCATGAGAGTTCTGACTCCGAAATCGATAGGTTCCTCATTGAAGAAGATCCCCTTTGGTGTGAGCCACACCTCGATCGACGCTACAAATTTGTGGAGAATTTACCTCCCTGTATGAAACAAAATGCAAAGTTTCCTGGTATTAAATTGGGTAATGAATCTACTGTCCGTGTGGAAGAGGCTCTGGTTCACAATCATGTTTGTTCCCAAGAGACCGTCGCTCTGTCAAAGTGTGAAGTTTGTCGTTTCTAGATTAATAAATACTACATTGATGTACCCATCCTATAGTCACAGGTTAAGGCTCTCACTGATCAGATTGATGCCTTAACTAATAAAGACCATAGGTTCGAGTCTCTCTTTCAAGGAAAAGAGAAACGTATAAAGACTACATGGAATGTAATTTTTAAGAATGTTGAGGCTGTAACAACGATAGTAAACTCCAAGATTGTCTGATACGATTTGATCTTATAGTTGGAGGTATGATCCTTTTATCTTAAAATAGGATTATTTGTTAAAACTAGATTTCTTTGTTCTTTCAATAAATTGGATTTCATTTGCTAAAATAACTAGCTACAAAATCACAAGATTCTGTAGCCAGTTATGTTAATTCGAAATTTGCAAATTAATGGTTGAATATGTATCTAAATCTTTCTATTTTTCCTTTTACTTTCAGGATATTCAGGAATTCATGGTTACCAATTGATCTGAGGCATCTTTGAGACTTGCCAGTCATGTCTTTGGTACATTTGTATGAACATAAATAAACTTTTGTTATCTTTAGAGGATTTAGTAGGATCTGGGTGGTTGTATCCCCCTTTTATTTTTGTAATCAATATCTGATCTCAGAAGAGGAAACAATTACCTTTCTGAAGGTTTTATAAACCCATTATTTTTGTAATCTAGGCATCTTGGCATGGGGCTAGTTGTGAACAACTTATACTCAAATTTGGACATAACAAGTATTTGCATTTATGCTTTGGCCATTTGTAAATGTTGTTGTTGTCTATACTTTGTTTATCTTGATAATTTGATGACTGTTGATAGCTTTCGTCTTCGCAGATTATTATGTCGTCAAGATAGTTATTCTTTCATAGTTCACGATTTTATGCTTCAGTTATATGAAAATAGTGAATGATCATTCAATTCGTATTATAAGGTTTACCTTAACATGTTGATTGATTAAATGCAAGCTGTAACTGTCGGATTTATCTTACGCGTTATTACTTTTTTTTTTTTGTAAGTAAGAAGTATAATATACTAGGAACCTTCCAAAACTGAAGCCAAGTTACAAAATGCATTGATAGTCATGCTGTAATAACTAGACTGCCCCAATAGAGGGGAAACCAGTCCATCCAACAAATGAGTGCAACAAGAGTAATAGGATAAGCTTATAAAACTGGACCTAAAAAGATTGTTCATCAACTGACACTAACCAGATAGATTGTTCATCAACCAGTTTGTTCATCAACTGAAAAGACATAAAAAAAACACTATAGACTCGGACACTTGGTGGATAGCTTGGCCAAGTGGCTTGGAGGTCCGCTGTCCAGGGTTCCTCCTCGATATAATTCACTTCATCTGCCCACTGTCGATCAACCTGCAGTCCATCCATGGTGCCATCTGCCTTTGTAGTTTCTCTTTGCATCAGGACCTCTGCCGAGTTCTTCTTCACTGCACTGCATCCTTCCACGCCCTGCACTCGTTCCTTCTCTGAAGAGCATTGTGGCCTGTCATGCCTACCACCTGGGTCAGTTCTGGGATCCACCAAGGGGGTCACTGCTGCTGTGTTCGTGGACAAAGTTGCTTGCATGGAGGCAAGCATTTGAAGAAAGGCCTCCACCCATTCATCAGTCGCTTGCAAACGAAACTGGAGATCCGCCACTCCTTAGCGAAGCTAAAAAACTAGGCCGTAGAGAATGTCCAAGCTGGTTTTAAATTGCTCGTTGGTGTAAGAGTCAGCCCCCTCACTGCTTGAGCTTCTTGGATGTCCAGGAGTC
>JZKD02S1757441.1:442899-475979 GCA_000966675.3 Picea glauca | reverse complement strand
GGGGGGAAATAGGAAAATTTAATTAATTAATAAATCGATTTTCTGGTGCAGCTAAGGGATCGGGTGACGTGTACAAGGGAGGTTTATCCTAAATAAATTTAATAAAAAGAATCTAACGAGGGTTTTGGAATTTAATAACAAAGAAAACTCTATAAAAGGAATGGAATAGGAGGAGCATAGGACGACTGGTAGGCATAAGGTTACGCTGCCAATATTTTTCTTGACTGAATTTTTCTTGTGGGAGTTGGGATGCCCAGCTCGATAGGGAGTGGTAGCTCAACATTGCAAGGTGAGTTGTGTGCTATATCTTCTCAGGTTTTGTGTGCGTGGCCCCTTTACAGCTCGGGGGGCTCAGGGGGAAGAAGAGTACCCCTAGCATTGGCTGGGAGGTACCGGTGAGGTATCAAAAGTTATTAAGAAGGAGGCCGACGGAGTAAGGTAAACATTTAATCATGGCGCGACGACTTCAATTAGGAGCTGGAAATTAAATACTTACCTTACTGTTCCATTAATGGGTAGTTACTCTTGCACATTGATTTTGCAATATCAATGAGTGATCTGGTTATTAGATTGAATGCTCGCATTGATTTAAATGGTTGACACTTTTGCGCCTAATTTTATCGTGATGCATGTTGAATTATGGTTTAGTTTCCCTTGCGCCATACATACTGGATGATGAGATTAATTAGCATTGGGTTACTAATGAGTCTTCATTATTATCGAGGTATGATTGATTCTCAAACGATACTCTCTTGCACCTTGTGAATTTTTTTTAAGTGAATTTTTGGGCGCCTCGAATCATTGAGGTGTAAAGGATGGATCTGAGTAGAATGCTCGTGTGCAGTTCATTCGTATGATGTATGGATAGTCGGGGATTTGGACTCCATGCACGCATTGATTTATAATGTACCATCTGGTTTAGATATTAGTCCCTTGCCTGAGATGAAAAAATTATTATGGATGATGGAATGTGCATTGGGGGTTTGCGCCTCAAATTAAATTATATTGCTTGGGTGCCTTGATTAGTTGAGGTTAGGCTTGATGGTCTTGATGTTAGTCTTCTAGCGCTCATTGAAAATTTATTATGATGAAGGATGGTTATGAAAATAGTTAGACTGCTTGTGCGTCGTGATTAATTGTATAAACACACTGATTACGAGCTTCCATTATAGTGATATTGCGTCGATTGTGTTCTTCATTCACGACGGTGATGTGTCGGCTTTGCGTTGTAATTTTTGTTGTTGAGTTAATGTGGTTTTTATTTATTGCACTCTTGTCAATAATGTCGTTATTAATTTGTGATGTTATTACCTAATGCAACAAAACATAAATTTTCATGTTGTATTGTCGCTTGAGGTCGTAACGGAGGGGGCCATTACAGATGGTGAGTTGATGTGTGGGGTGAAGAGCCCGTATTGGTTTTATATTGCCAAAGGCTAGATGGTATATTATGTGCATTGAAATAATTAATAAAAATAGTAATCGTAGGCTGTGATATGAGAGGGATGAAAATGATTGGGGGCTATGATTCCATAAGAGAGAGGGGTCCAAGGGGGAATTATTCATGGGTATTAATCCAACATGCATTCCTGAATTATTATTATTATTATTGTGTAAACTTTTTGTTTGTTGTTGAGTGTTCCTAAAGCCAACCATTAAACTCATGTAAGAGGGTGGGTGTGAAGAGTCACGTCCCATATTTATTGGAGAGAATGGGCATGAGTAAAATTATCTTGGGGAAGAGTGTAAGTCAAGTCAAACAAGCAAGCAAAGTGAGGAAATTTGTATGGCCAAGGGGCAGTTTTTGGACAGTCACGTTTTTGCATAGAGAGAAGTTTTTACTTGTAGATTTTGGACAACAAGAGAGGATATGAGTGTTGTGAACAACACTATCCATGTTGGTATTGAAAGAAACCATTGTTGGCCATTTTTTTACGTTGAGAAAGAGGTTTGTGTTCCTGTAAATCGGGTTATAAGACCATGAAGCGTTTTTGTGTTGTTGAGAAAATGACTCAAGAGCCTTGTGAGGGTTGTTGTGAGAACTATTAGAGTAGCTAGGAGGATTCTTTATCAATCAGATGCAATGGATCCCTGGAGGAAAGAAGGAAGGCCCAAGGGACTATGTGCAGTGAAGGGGGATCCCATTCCTTGGGTTGTGCAAGCTGTGTGGAACAGAGAGGAACCTGGATTTTTGGGGTTGCTGTGTGTGGAGAGTGGATAACTAGAGGGATGGATCTCCTTGTCGAATCATAGCCTTATCTTGGGGGTGGCTTGTTGTTGAGAGAAAATGAACAATAATTCCTATGAATGGGAGGTTCATCCTTCGTATGTAGTCAGTTGGTTAGCTATTAAAATATAAGTTCTCTGTTGTGTTTATTATGATATTTTGATGTGTAAATGGTTTATATGAATGATGTGTGTTTGTTTTTTGCTTGAGCAGTTACATTCATGTTTTAATATAGGCTATTAGATGCATTTAAAACTATGGTATAAATCAAATGGTTAAATTGTGTGTGATATGTAGCTGGTAAGCTACAGATCACACACAATCTTATGAACAAAAAATATTATGTTTTAATGTGTATTCCACATGTAATGTTGCTCAGCTGGAGGTTGGGTACGTTACAACACCCACCTCGCAAACTGGGGGGTGACCTTGATAAGCCCCATTAAAGAATCCCCAAGGGATTTCATAATCAATCGCTAACATGGACAATATTCTAGGATTTTTATATTTTTTGTCCATTTCAAATTATTTAACCATGTTTAAAGTGATGTTTACAATTATTTCTAGAGGAATATATTTTTTCATGAAGATGCATGAATTTCGATCCCACCAGATGTTTACTAGAATAATAGGTAGGCCTACGAAATTTTGCACTACTTTATTTGTCACCCAGTCCTTTAGGAAATCCTCTAGACTGTGTTTGTTCCAAATAAAATTTGGCTTGAGATTTTCTTGTATGATCTTCAATACATGAAATTCATAAACACATAGTTGGTGTCTTTCACATTAAAGACAAAATTGAACTCTACTGTGGTTAATCCGGAAGATACTAACTCTAAAAACTCACACCATAGAAACCTAAAAAAAATGCATAGACACAATTAATGAAAGTATGTGAGATTGATTCTTTGTGGGCCTTGTTGATCCATGTGGATATTGGTGGTCACCCACCTATTCCAACTGTCTCCTCTTGTCAGTTTACTTCGGCATGTTCTTCTCTACTTCTTTGTAATTGTGTGTTCTGCACTTCTGGGGTTGTTTGAAGCCCTACACATCTTCCAGGTGGATACTGGTGGCCTCTAACCTAATCCAACTGGCACATATCAGCCACATCTCTTCTCAGAGATAACTACCACCATTCAAGAAAGTGTTCAGTTCTGCAGTTTTATAGTTTCAACCTATTTCATTTATTCAATAGAAGATATTGTTCACTAGATATTTGTGTTGTTATTCATATCTCTATGTTTATTGTATTCAGTTTGTTAATCAGTTCGTTCCGCTCCTAAATTTAGATTAGTGGTATCAGAGTGGTTTGATCTTCATTACATTTTCTTTGTGCATGTCCTCGACAAGATCTGGGTACAAGAAGTTCGGACTCGAACCAATCGAGTCGTTGCAATATCGACAGTGTCGAGACTAACAAAAACCCATGGGAGACGAAAATAAATATCATGGAGCAGGAGATCCTTTTAAAATTTTGCTCGAGGAAGCCCTTGTGTGACAAAGGAATGAAATGATGGATAACTTTGCACAGGTCCTTCGACAACTGCCCACAGGAGAAGCATCTTCATCAAGTGGCCATGCAACCCCCTTCAAGGTATAGTTAAATTTTGATATTCCATTATTTGAAGGATTGATAGATGTGAAAGTTGTAGATAAATGGTTGAATATGCTCGAAGGGTATTTTTCGGTCCACAATTTTTCCGATAGGGAAAAGATTACTTTTGCACTCCTCAAGGCCATCCCCCATGTTAAGGACTGGGGGGACACTTACTCTGAGCAAAGTTCCATAAAGGAATCTGCAATATTTGTGGTTTCCCCTACATGGGATTCCTTCTGGGATTCCATTAAAGAACAATAATACCATGTTGGAAGCTACGAGGACTGGTACACTAGATGGACTACCCTGCATCAAGAAAGGGAGTAGACAGTACCAAATTTCACCAATATTTTCCATACCCTGTGCACCAAAATGGGTATCAAAGACTCTGAGCGACATCTGGTGCTCAAATACCGTGGTTGTTTGCATAGATACATTCATAAAAAAAAGGATTTTCTGGACATTGTCTCATTGGGTACAACTTATAGATATGTTGTCAAGATCGAGCAGATATTTAAGAAGAAGAGACAAGAGTTTGGATTTGCAAACTCCTCATAGCCGAGGTAGGGCAAAGGCGGCCCCAACCCACACAACAAGGGACAGATCAAAGATGGCCACTCTCAAGAAAACCAGTTTAAGACACAACACAAGAAGGGAAATGAGAAGATGAAGGACACAGGAAAATGGTGTGAGTACCATAACATCCCTTGGCATAACATTGAAGAATGTCTCTCCAAGAAGTCACTTGTGGCTGAGCTGAAGGCTTCTGAGTCAGAGGCTGATTCTGATTCTGAATCAAATCCTAAAGGAGAGAAGAAGATTATCGATGTTGAACCCAATGCCACTGTCGCTACCACCAATGTCCGGCCAAGAAAACAAGAAGAACCATAGGAAGGGGAACACCTCTTTCACTCACATATGTGGGTAAAGGGGGATCATCTTCATTTCATTGTCGATAGCGACAGCCTGAAGAACCCAATTTCATCAGAGATCATCAACTTGATAGACCTGCTGATGACACTACACCCACAACCCTACACCATCGGTTGGCTTCACCAATGAAGAGATCTCCGTGTTAGCCAAAAATATTGTTTGCCCTACGACATCAAGCCTTTCAAAGATGAGGTATTGTGTGATATTTCTCCCCTTGAAGTTTGTGATGTTCTTTTAGGACAACCATATTTGTGGAAGCGTCATGTTGTGTATAAGTCTAGACCCTACAATGTTATTATTACTTTGGGTAGACAATTGTATAGAATACTAGAGGTAGCACTGCTTACATCTATTTCTTTAATCTCTACTAAGCAATGCAACAAAGTCATTTCATAGATCGAGAAGTTTGTCTTATTTATGATCCATGCTCAGAGTAAGCAGAGGGTCACCGCCACATCCTTGGCCTCTACACGAAGTCTCTCTTTGCAACAGAAGCAAGTGGACAAGATTATGGAAGAGTATGGAGACATCTTCTCCTCACCCACTGGGGTATCGATGCACTGCTAAGTCAAGAATCCAATTGATCTGACCCCCGGTGCACCGCTGTCTACTAGACTAGTCTATCGTCGCTTGTTGATGGAAAATGATGAAATCATGCATCACATACAAGAGATTCTTCAAAAGGGGCACATCAGAAACAACTCCTCCCCTTATGGAAGCTCAATTGTATTGGTGCAGAAGAAGGATGGGACCTATCAACTCTGCATTGATTACAAATCCTTAAACAAAATCACAGTCAGGAATCGGTACCCAATTCTCAGAATTGATGACCTTCTTGACCAACTCAAGGGGGCAAAATTATTCAACAAGTTTGACCTAAATTTTGTCTACCACCAGGTTCCCATAGAACCAAATGATGTATGGAAGACAACCTTCAAATCTAAATATGGTCTCTTCGAATGGCTAGTCATGGCCTTTGGCTTAACAAATGCACTGACCACTTTCATGAGGTTGATGGATGATGTATTGAGACCCTTCACCAGCTCTTTTGTGGTGGTATATTTGGATGAAATCCTCATCTTCAATAGAACTTGGGAGGAGCACATGCGAGATATTCAGTAGGTTTTGAGCACTATGTGGAAGCATAAGCTATATGCCAACTTGGAAAAATGATCCTTTGAAATGAACATGGTCCAATACTTGGGATACATTATTGATGAGAATGGGGTGGTTGTTGATCCAACGAATATCCAAGTCATCTGTGACTGGCCAGCCCTGACCACACTAGCCAAGCTTCAGAGCTTCTTGGGACTGGCCAACTTCTACCAACGGTTCGTGTTGGGATTCACCCATATTGCATGGGCCCTCAACCAGGTGACCAAGGGTGGTGGCAGGGAAAAGTTCATGTGGGGGAAGGAACAACAACGATCATTTGATGATCTGAAGCATCGCTTGTGCTCAACTCCATTACTCTCCTTTCCTAATATGCAACAATTGTTCGATATTGAGACTGATGCATATGACTATGTTGTAGGCGCAGTTCTCACTCAGCACAGTCATCCGGTGGCATACCTTAGTGATACACTCTCATATACTGTTTGGAAATACCCCACATATGAAAAGGAAATGTATTCCATTGTACAATCCTATCGTCAATGGAAACATTACATTCTAGGAAAGAAGACGATCATCCACACTGATCACAAGACTCTGCAGTTCATACAGACATAGGGGAAATTGCAGAAAAACCGCCATTAGAGGTGGTCCACCTACCTGCAGTAGTTCCATCTCAAGATCAAGTATAAGACAAGGATCTCAAACCGTGTTGCTGACTGCCTCATCCCACCTCCCATGGATGCACTCACCACTGTGCTCCATTGCTGTGGACATGAAGCATCTGAGTGGCCCCAACTTTATCAACAAGATCTGGACTTCACCACCACCTATAAAATCTTGCGTACAGGAAGAATTGTCACTGATTTTGACATTCATGATAGACTATTATGCCATCTCTGTGTTCCTACAACCGAGCATGCAAAGATGATTTGGGAAGACCATTACAGTTGGATGTTAGGACATTTTGGCATGGAGAAAAATGTGGTCATTCTTTAGAAACATTTTTGTTGGCCAAAACTTTGGCAGGACGTCAACAAGTATATCTGATATTGCACTGCCTGTGCCATTTCCAAGCCAACAATCAAGAAGCAAGGCTTATACACCCCTCTTCCTACTCCTAAGAAGATTTGGGAATCCAAGTCAATGGATTGCATTTCTGGGCTTCCATCCACCAAGAAAGGCAATGATTGTGTATTTGTGGTCGTTGATCAGTTTTATAAGATGGCCATCCTCACAACCTACATCACATCAATAGATACTACCAAGCTCTTCTTCGAATGAGTGTAGGTCCATTTTAGGATACCACATACCATCATATCAGATTGGTACAATAGGTTCCTTAGCAAATTTTGGTCGAGTCTCTAGTCAATGTTGGACACCAAGCTCACTAAATCCACTGCTTTCCACCCCCCAAAAGATGGCCAAACAGAGGTCATCAATTAGATGATTGTGCACATCCTGCGCATGTACAACTCTAAGAATCCACGTACATGGGATTAGAGTCTCCCCTATGTTCAACACAATTACTACATGTCTCTCCATAGCTCCATCAGTTGTAGCCCATTTCAGGTGGGGTTGGGATTCCAACCCTTGGGTCCCATTGATGTTGCACTACCTCTTGCCACCACATAGACATACTCTTCCCATGTTTAGTCTGAGACTGACAAAGCCACCAGATTCATTGAGCAGATTCATCACATCCGCCAACATGTCCATGAGATTTTTCATCAATCCGATGCTAAAGTAAAAGAAACACGATGATCAACATAGGGTACCACACCAGTTTAAGGTTGGAGACAAATTCTGATCACATTTGAAGAAGGAGAATCTCATAGGGCCCCATCTAAAGCTTCGCTCACTTCTCTATGGGCCTTAAATTATCACCAAGGTCGTGGTTAGTAATGCTTTTGGGCTCAACACTCCACCCTTCCTTGGCTTGCACCCAATGTTCAATGTGGACCTCCTTCGACCATATTTTCCACCATTATTGGACACCTCAGAGATCACATAACAACTAACACTGACAGATCTCAACCCTGACTGCATGGAACAAGAATCCACTGATTAGATAGTGTACATACAGGTCAAGGGCACTCGCCAGCAGAGGATCCCGCTTTATCGGGTTGTCAAGGCAGGGAAGCTCCTACACCAAGGAATGTGGCTCACCCGAGGCCAAATTCAGAATAAGTTTCCTCACCTACTAGGGGAACTCAATGCAATGGAGACCATTGTTTCCTAAGGTAGGAGGATTGATCTAGGTGGATATTGGCGGCCACCCACCTATTCCAACTCGCTCCTCTTGTCAGTTTACTTCAGCACATTCTTCTCTACTTCTTTGTAATTGTGGGTTCTACAATTCTGGGGCTATCTGAAGCCCTACACATATTCCAGGTGGATGTTTGTGGCCTCTCACCTAATCCAAATGGATTATTTTGTATGTTTTCATGTCAACACATCTTGTTGTATTTCCAGGGCTATTTTGGAGCCATAAACAATGTTTTTTTGGCTTTCCATAGTCAAACTATAGATTGAGTCTAAGTTTGATGATGTAATATGTAGTTCTCTGAAATACCTTTCAAATGAGCTATCACACGCCTAATTCAGAGGTCGTATGAAAAATTTAGGACCCCGAGAAGTTGAGGTACCAACTTACCCATAGGGGCCCACATGAATTTTGGCGTTTCACCTCCTAGGGTTAGGTTTTTGGATGTCTAAGGTTTTGGCATTCATGAGTAATATAAAAAAGGCCTCTAGAGATTCATTGTAATCATTCTGCTCAGATGGATGCGTGTAGAAACCCCATATCTTCTCAGAGATAACTACCACCATTCGAGCAAGTGTTTCAGTTTTGCAGTTTTACAGTTTCAACCTATTTCATTTATTCAATAGAAGATATTGTTCACTGGATATCTGTGTTGTTCTTCATATCTCTGTGTTTATTGTATTCAATCTTCTAATCTGTTCGTTCCGCTCCTAAATTCAAATCACTTGCAAAGAGAAAATTCGTTGGGTCCAATCCAACCTCATTTTAAACTATTATCCCAGATTAAGAGTTTGTTATTTAATGCCAACCATAGGGTTATTTTGGATTTTAAAGGGGCATGGAATTTCTAAATTTGTTTCCACCACCATTTTTTGTTTCCAACAAAGTGAGACTCTGCCCAAACTTTATAACCCATCTTAACTGCATAGGGCCCATATTTTGGGTTTTTGGACCAATAGAGAGAACCCGGGTCCTCCTCTTAGAGAGTGATGTGATTGGATACTAAAAGACCAATAAAATGGTTCCACTCCTTGGCTTCGTCTTTGCTAAGATTCAGAGACCTTGCATATTTCCACCTATATTGGTCTCTATATTAAGGGTCTTGTGCCTTTGCATCCCTCAAGAAGTACAGGTTTTGATCTCTTAACGACTGAATGGGGGAGGCCGAGAGGTGATAGTTGTTGCCACTTCCAAACCACGACTCTTCCCCAAGGAAGACCTTACAACCATTACCAATTTTCCATACCACCAAGTCATCAATCAGAGGGAAAGTCGATACCAATGCTTTCCAGATAATGGATCCCTTTGAGGATTTTAAAGGCTACCTAAAGCATTCTTCCACAGATAGGTCTAGGAAATATTTCGATTGGAGAACTCTGGCCCATAGAGTGTCTTCTTGTGTTAATCTCTAGATATTTCTTCCTGTCAGCGCCTGTGAGAACAAATAAATGTTCTTAATTCCCCACCCACTAAGTTCCTTAGGAGCAACTATGGTCAACCATTTGGCCAATGATATCCCTCCCTTTTTTTAGTTGTTGGACCATAGGTATTGGAAACACGTTTTCATATTTTAGTTAGCATCCCTTTTGGAATAAAAAAAATAGAGGCCCAAAAAATGAGGATTCTTTCGAAAATTGACTTAAGTAATACCAAGTAACCTCCCCTGGATAGGAGTCGATTCACCCAGATCAAAACTCGGCCTTAAATAATTTTTATCAACCAACCCCAATCAATTTTTCTATAGTTGTCTGGTTTGATATGGAACCCAAGGTATTTAAATACTTTGCCCAAGCATCTCGTAGGGATATAGAGGATATTCTTGATTTTCCTCATCTCTTCATTCGAACATAGGTGGGAAATTAGACACGACTTGGTAAAATTTATTTCCATTCCAGAGGCAGAACATAATAAGTTGAGGGTACCTTTTAGCATCGATATGTCCCTTAAGGAACCTTTGGTGCAATAGAGTACGTCGTTTATGAATAGGAGGTGGGATACCATTTCTCTATCCGAGACCGTTAGCTTGTGGATTGTTCCTGCTTCTTTTTCTTCAATTATCACTTTGCTAATAACCTTATCTATTATAAGAAAAATAAAAGGAGACAGAGGGAATCCCTGTTTGAGGCCCCTCGAATCCTTGAAGAACCTTGAAGGGGCACCATTTATTATAACTGCAAAGGTGGTCGATTATATACACCGCATTATCTAATTGAAGACTGAGAGTGCCATCCCTAACTTCAGGGTGAATAATCAAATCAAAGTCTAGTCGACATGATCATAAGCTTTCGAATGGTCGAGTTTTAGGATAACTGCCTTTTTTGTTGTTCTTTTTACTGTGTGGAAAACTTCTTGAGCAACTGTGGCAATGTGAAGAATTTGACGGTGTTGGAGGAAGCCAAACTTCTCCTCTAAAATAATCTCACTTAGAATAGGCTTCAAACGCCTTGCTATCACCTTTTCTATGATTTTGTAAAACACATTACAACAAGAAATAGGATGGTAATCCTTGAAGGAAGTTCCATCTTGATTTTTTTGGATTAGAGCTATGAATGTGGCATTGAGGGAGACCAACAATCTTCCTAACCTCTGGGAATATTTTACCGTCATAAGGAGGTATTCCTTGATTAGGTCATAGAATACTTTAAAAAATTCCACCGTGAAACCATTTGGTCTAGGGCTCTTGCCATTTTGCATGGATGAAAGAGTTACGAGCACCTTTGTCTCTGTAAATTCCTCTTCCATAGCCTTGTTCATTTCTTCAGAGATTATTGGTCGAAATTTTGAGACCACCCAAAATATCTTGAATAGGGCATCCGGTAAGGGCTTGAAAGAGGGAATGAAATAAATTTGTTCCCTCCTCTGCTTTCTCCTCAAAATAGGTTAGCATCCTGTCATCTTCAATTTTTTTCTCCCAAATCATATTAAGATTTTTCCTGAGATTTGAAAAGTGGTGGAAACATTTGGAGTTGTTGTCTCTTTCCTTTAACCAGGGCACCCTGCTCTTTAATATTAGAGTCTGTTCTTCTTTTTCAAGGATAGAATGACGAGCTACCTATAATTCATTTAGATCAGATATCTACGAGTAGGTTAAGGGACCTTCATCCATATTCTGGTATATGATAGACAATTTATCTTTTTTCTCCTTAATCGGCCTTAGAGAATGAGCTTTGTAGAATAGGAGCCACTTTTTAATGGCCCTTTTTACATTGGACGAGTTCTGTGTGAACTATTTCATTAAAGAGATTGGAGATGAGGAGTCCAAGTGCTTCCAAGGATTCTTCACTAAGGAGTTACAATATTCTTCCTCCAACCAGAGAGGATAAAATTTTAGAGGATCCCTTGAGGACTCATTTCCAGACTTCATTTGAAAAATAATGGGCCTATGGTATGAAACACCTTCTTTCCAAACTTTAGAGTTTAATATAAGGCCTATATCCATGAGGGATTCCAAGGCCAAGAAACGATCCAATATCTTAGATATTTCTTCCTTTCTGGTTCTAAAATTGGTCCAGGTGGGAACCAGTTTGGTCAGCTCGACATCCACCAAGTGATGCTTTTCCAGGAATGAGAGAAAAAATCCACTCTATGGGTCCAATATAGGTTTCTCTCCCCAAAATTACCTTAGGGAGACAGTGAAGTTTAGGTCACCTCCAACTAGAGTATATGGGTCATTTAGAGCGCCTACAGTTGTCAATTCCTCCTAGAAGGGAGCTCTATTTGCGTAAGGGTCGTAAACATTTAGAATGGAGAAGGAAAAACCAACATCCTTAACTTCTAGCTTGGAGGATATGGCCGAATGGAAGGAAGTAGAGGACAAAGCTTTGCATGCAGGGCTACATCTAGAGATAAGACTACTCGACAAACCAACGACATCAACTGTGCTAAAAGACCAATTTTTAGGCTAGGGTTTGAGAACACCCCTAGATTTTTCTCTAGAGCACATGATTTTAACAAGGTTGACATTAGGTTGAGGTTGTGAAGTAGCCTCTCGAGGGAAAAAAATTTGCGGGATCCCCCTATCCCTCTAGCATTGAAGGATAAAATGATCATGAGGGAGGAACTTTCAGGGTGTTTCATGCTCTAAGGCCCTTAGCAATTGAACCCTGCTTTCCTTTCTTGATTTCATTCACTGCCTTTTGTTGAACCTTAAGAAGGTGAGATTTGCGAGCAACAGGGTTGGGCTGAGGCGGGTCAAGGGAGAGTCCTCCTTTCGAAGGGGATACCTCCTTTATATTTTCCCTTAGCCTCACAATGTAACCCTTATTTAAGGGAGGAGCAACATGAGAAGGGATAGAGGGGATGGGAGGGCTCAAAATCCTCCCTTGAACTAAAGGTTTCTAGGGGCTCACTAAAATTTTCAACGAAGGGACTAGGGGGAGCAAAGGGAGCACTTGGAGCCTTGGGGGAAGTCAAAGGAGGAGGGGGTGAGAGTGGGGGAGGGGAGGGGAGGACTTGGGGGATGACAAGAGCCACCGAGGGACCAAAAAAAAAAGGAACCAAGGCCTCACCATGATAATTAAAAGGAAAAATGGTACAAGGAGAGGGAGGGGAAGAATTCATACCTTTGGAGTTGTCGCTCATGGGAGGAGAATGAAGAATCTGAGTTTATTTTCCCTCTTCCTAAATCAAAGAGGGTTCCCGGGGCTGCTCAAAGAGGGGTTTTCTTAAGTCCGAGCTTTGAATACCACAATTCCTCTTCTCCCAAGTTTTTGGGTTCCAACTATAGCCTAGCGCCACCCTATTGAACTAATATTGAACATGTTAAATGATGTGACATGCAAAGCACCTAAAAGGGAGTTTCCAATAGTCAACCTTTTAATTCCAGGTGAGATCTTGAAACACTAATTTTAGACTACCAACCAGTCCTTCATGAGAATCTACCTCGATTTGTATCCATGCCCAACGATGATAAATTTTTTATTCCTAGTTTGGTTCAAGCTCAACGAAAGTGACCAACTTATTTCATATGGCCTCCAAGGCTTATCTGGTCCATAAACCTAATGGGAGACCTGGAAAAATCACCCATACCCTCATGAGAGTCACTAATTCTCATTCTGGTTTGAAACATATAGTCCAAAGCTTTATGACTAGGCCTGAAGGGCCCCAGGACCAATGTTTCCCAAGAATTACTTGACATTCCTATGGAGAATGGAGAATAAAACAAGTGCAGACTCTTACCAGGGTGTGAGAAACTATAACCTATTTGAGTAAGGGCTTCAGGTGTTTCTCCATCCATCTTGTTAGCGATTAATCTTGTCCTGTTCTGGTGGATGGTGATTTTGGCCTAGGTCTGTGATTTTGCCTGTCTTTTAACCCCTTTTTTGTAGACCCGATCATAGATTTCTCCTCCCAGCGTATATTTTCCTTTGTTTTTTTCTTTCATCGTTTGGTCGACTAGTTTTCCTTGTCAAAGTTTGCTTGAGAGATATAGGCCTCGGGCTTTTTTGTGTCCCTTATGGCCGATTACTTCTATTTTTTCCTCTATTATCGATTCTTTTTTTTTTCCCAAATCCTAGCCATGCCGTCCAAGTCTTCATTATTGCAGGTCGTAGTACTGAGAGCGGTCTTATATGGAATCAAGTGAGCATGGGAATCAAGATTTCAAATGTTGAGAAATTATGCATCAAGGATCACGAAATCCCGATTCACAAAGGGAAAGATCTAGGTCGTCCGTTTGTGAGAAGCAGAGGGCCGTTGATTTGACTTCGGTGATTTTGGGAATCAAGAGTTCGGGTTTCTCGTTGCCAAGTGCACCCATATCCTGAAGCCCCGAATTGTGAAATCCTAATTTCTTGATTTTGTGAATCAGAGGTTTCCCAGGAGAAACATCTCTTTCTCCCGAAACGCGAAATCATGAAAGCTCCTAGAAATTGGGCCCATGGTTCTAGCGCCCTGTCACAAAGGAAGAAAGTCTAGGAAAAGGGGCTAGCGCTTGTCACATAGTTGAAATTTTGTATTGTCAAGGGAATGATCGTGGCCATCCATTTTGAAGTGAGTCTGACCACCGATCTCAGCGACCGTTTCATGATTTTTGGCATCGCGATATTGAAGCCAAGATGGGGTGAAAAATCCTGAAATGAGAAACCTTGAAACATCATGTGGGACAAACATGAGGTAACGACCTGCAGTCACATGTGGCGGTTGAAAAGAGACACACCAAAGGGGTCGAGAGCATTTGTATTAACAATAGAGGAAGGCAACATGGTTTCAAGGTGCCAAGTTTAACTCAGCAAGTCAGGAGCACCGCCTAAGAGCATTCATGGACGTCTGGGCTTGTCCTGATCCAAATAAGGGAAGTTAATGAAGCCGAAGAAGGTGGTTGAAACCTCATTTCAACCATAAATAGGAAGCATGGAAGCACTGATCGTGGAGGCAGGCTGTCAGCCCAAGGTCACCTTGTCATGAAATTTTCCTGCAAAACCCATACTGTCTTAGATTTGCGTTTGACAAAGGAAAGCCTATGCAGTTTGACATAAGGAGAATAAACACAAAGCTTTGAATGCAGGGGTCCAATTGCGTCCTTGGGGGACGTTAGCAATTCTGAGTATATATACTCATGTTTTATATTTTGTAAATGTTGATGGTTGAGCTAAGCTACCGATTTGTAAAGTTTTAGCAAAGCCTCTGGTTCTCTGGTTATGATATGTATTTGAGACTTCTTGTTTAATGAAAGTCAATTTCCTTTCATCTTTGTGTAATTGTTGCGTTAAAACACTCAGGCATGGAGGATCTAGTCGAGGGTAGTTGTGTTTTTGTGATGGAGGTTTGATCATGGTGATGTTACAACCAGTGTTAACCAATTTCTTGTGTTCTCTTTTTCCTCTGATTCTGAGAGCTCGAGCATGGATGATCCAGTCGGGTCACTGTGAATGCATTTTAATGTATGTTTGATTGCAGTACTATCATAGAGGTTTCAGTTTCTTGAAATTCTGAATTCAAGAGGATCTTGTATTTGAAACTTTTCCTCCTTAGGCTGCTAGAAGACCAGATGTCCACAACAGACCATTTCATTCTCCTCAAATTATTCACCCTACTCACCACCATATTGCAATTTACTGACTGAAGTTAGATCAATACCTCACTTTCCTATGTGTGCCAACCCATTTTTCTAAGTTAGAATGATATAATCTTGAGACTGTGTCCATTAGACCACCCTTAAATTTATTCATTGTGACATACAAATTGATGGGTTTTGGGCTTACCTCTGCCGCAATCCAGAGGTGACCTCTGGTGCTAACATTTTTGGCGTCGTTGTTGGGGACGCAATTTAGGGTTTCCCTGGATTTGAATGACAAAGCTTACTAGTTTTTAAGGTGCATCAGAACTTAGTACATTAAATATTGCAAATTTGCACCTGATGAATCCACTGTGGTGACTCCATTGAGGCATATCCATCAACGAATCCACTGTTTTAGCTGTGGCTTCTAGAAGCAGACACACGAGGTCTACTCCACAACTGCCTTTAGCAACACCTGAAGCTGGCCCAAAGAAAATTGTCAGAAAGGGAAAGGCCCTCTGAGAAGGTACTTCTACTGTTGAACCAAGTATTTCTAATAATTTCCACTGTCCTTTAGAAACTCCAATTTCTTCTTCTCATTCCCTTGTCATACCTTCTGTTGGAGTTTCCCAAACTTTAAATTTTTGGAATGTTCCTGTTGAGGTTTCCCCTCCTGGTCTGGCATTGGAGGGAGAAACCCTTGTAACTCCTCTCTCTCTTGAAATTGTACCATGGTTTAGACCCAACACATTTGAATATTTTCCCACCATGGGGTTTACCACTCCTCATCCTGTTGTTGCTGCTACAGAAAAAGAAACCTCTTTTCCTTCAGGCCCTTTGGCCTTTTCTTTGAATCTTCTGCTGCTTTCCTTTCCTCCTAGAGGCTTAGTCCCAGTCTCCCTAGTTCGAACCGCTTCTCCTCCTAAGTCTCCTCCACCACATATCCCTATGGCAAGTGCTAATCCCCCTGGAAATAGAATGGATGCCATAGTGGCTGCAAGATACGCCCCTCTAGTCCTACCTCATCCGATGAACTCTCTCCCTGCTAGGGATCACCTAAAATATATGCCTAAGTTCATCGAAGAAGAAGACATAACTGCTGAAGAGCACCTTGCTACCTTCTACAGTTATGCAGACAATCTAAATATTGAAAATGAAGATGTCTGGATGAGAGTCTTTGTCCAGAGCCTTGATGGTAAGGTTAGGAAGTGGTTTAGGGGATTAACCCCTGGATCTATAGCTGATATTGAAGCCTTATATGATGTTTTCTTGAGGCAGCGGGTGGATAAAAAATATTTTATGTATTATATCACAGAGTTTGGGTCCCTGAAGAGAAAAGAGGGAGAATATGTTTTTGATTTCTCCAAAAGATTTAACAAGATGTACAAGAAGATCCCTACTAAGATAAAGCCTACAAAAGCCTTTGCCAAAATCACTTATGCTAGTGCTTTTGACCCTGATTTCTACCTCCTGCTCAGGGAAAGAAGAGATACTTCCCTAACTCATATGAAATATGCAACCTTGGAAGTATAATCCAATGTATTGGCAGTTGATAGACTTAGGATCAAAGTCGACAGAGACAGAGGAAGAGGAAGATCTGAGGCCTCAACCTCTGGTTCTTCTGCATCCTACTGTTACACATTATTTTTTTCACCCTCATGATCGTTAATGATGTAAACCTATCTGTTGCCTTCAGAGAGATCAGTGGCTTGAATTCCTGAAGAAAGAAGGGAAAAGAACTTTCCATGAGAGAAGAAATTGTGTTTTCCTCTATAAAAACCCTATTTTGGAGGATTTCTGTGTGCTGCACTATAGCTAGGGTGCGGAAATGCCTGATTTCCACAAGCTACATTATATCTAGGGCATGAAATTTCTGCATGCTGCACTATAGCCAGGTCACGACAGCCTTCGTATGTGGGAAAAATGAGCATCTTCTCGATGCTTCTAGATGGAGAAGCTTCTATGGTGAGGTGGCCTCCGAACGGTTTGAATCTTACTCGCTTTCATGATTTGGTGGGATCATCCTAACCTCCTCACCTTATCCTCTTGAGCTTATAAAAGAAGAAGAACTCTCATGGAGAAAGTTATCTTGATTGGGTTGGAAATACTTTGAGCTTGTTAGCTTGGTTAGATTAGCTTTGAGCTTTGCTTTGTCAAGATAGATTGTGAGTAGCTATTAGATCCATGGTCTCAGAATCCTTGGAGCAAGAAGTGTGGGGGAAGCAAGGAACTGTTGGAAGGAACCTTACGACATCAAGGCATTCGGTTGTAATTTCTCTTCCTATTATTTAATATAATACAGTGGCATGCTTATTTCCCATAGAATTATATTTATTTTATTGCATAATTCCTTGATCATATGCATAGGTTGTATTGAATATACTTCTACCTCTTTCACTTTGGTTGGTTTGTGTCTCATTGTAGGATCAATATCACAAGAGCATCGGAGAAAAACAGGGACAACAAATACATAAGGAAGCGACATTTAAAGGTACGTCTATCATCTTTTGTTTGATAGTAAACTTGATGATTAGAGCTTAGGGAAAGCGCCATGTCCTGTCATGTTTTTTTCTAGATCTAGGTGGATCTAGGGGGATTAGTCTATGTCAGCATTCACCGATTTACCCGATAAAAAAATTGGCGACCATACTGGGGAACATAATGTTTTCCTAGTTTTCATTATTTTCTTTCTTTGATTACTTGGTTTCTGCTTTCTGAGTCACTAGGAGATCCATATTGACTCTCTGACTGTTTAACTTCACTGGAAAACCTTCTTAATTTTTATTTTTTTCCATTTTTTTCTTGATTTCCGCACCCTTCTTTGAGGGACAGTGCGACGACTTAGGATTTATGCACCCTACCTATTTTGACCAGTGCGAAAACGTTGTGCCCTACCCATATCTGGCCCACGGAAATCAATGATTTCCGCATTGTGTTAGTCTTCCAGCCTACGGAAATTGTGAAATTCTTGATTTTTGATGGTTTTCCTTACCCAGACCTTGGATTTGGTTTTAGGGTGAATTTTTGGGTTTGATTATGATTTGTTTACAGTCTACTTGATAGTTTTTGAGCTGCTCTTAGCCATCTTTGCTTTGTTTTCTTTTGAAAGATTTGATCTCTTCCTTTGAGTGTCTTTCAATTACAAAGCCTTGTTTTTTTTTAGAATTGTTTAGTGAAAATAACGCTTCTTTTTTCTGAATAACTCGCGGTAAAGAGAAAATTTGTTTGTGTTGTTTTTTGTTTTGAAGTGAATTTCTATTGCTTTTAGCTATCTTTGAAATAGAAATCTTATTTCTTTCTTTGCATTATATTGGGGGCATATTTGCATTTAATGTAGTGAAATTGCATGATTTTTGGTCTTAAATTCTTAAAATCCCCCCCGCCTCATCGTGTATCGTGTATTGGTGTACAATCTATTTGTCTCATTTCTTGAAAATCTTGATATTGGTGAGTTTAGTAAATTTTGAGACATTTTGCATCTGGGAATGATAAATGTTTTCTCCTTCTCGTAGCATAGATTTCATATAAATGAAAAGATTGCATCTTCATCTCTTTTCATAACTTTCGAGTTGATCAAAACACCATATTGTTCACGCCATTTTCCTCTTGAGTAACAACAACCATAAAATAAAGCACTTATAAAAAAATTGATTAGATATTTTTTATACTTTCTGGTAGCAAACCTACATTAGATTAGTTGTAGGGATTTGGAATAGGTGTGAAAGATAACTTTCCAAAATTGCAAACAAACATAGAATCTTGAGTTAGGGAGCGTTTAAATCCACTTATTACATTTTGTCCTGGGAAGCCCTTCTAACACAAGGGTTAATCATGAGGTCGCATTGAGACTGATAGAGTTACTCACCTTGCTTTGTTGGTGTTGGTGTAGAGATTGCGCGTATTATGGGGGTCGCTTGAAAGGTATACCCACAATGATGAGTGGAAGCCTTTCAAGTTGATTTCAGGCTAGATACCCTGCCTTTGCGCATGATCGGACTGTCGACTGTTTCCCCATGCATCACTGTAGTAATTGGTAACCATTGTGTCCTATCTCTTTACGGTCTTTACACAAGGTGACTGTGGAGGGGCAAGTCTTCACGATACCTAGAATCGACGTTGGCCAAACTCACTCGAGCTCCTTGGAGGGTAT
Organism: Picea glauca; assembly: GCA_000966675.3. Lineage (NCBI taxonomy): Eukaryota > Viridiplantae > Streptophyta > Pinopsida > Pinales > Pinaceae > Picea > Picea glauca. Next base: position 456,693 of record JZKD02S1757441.1, on the reverse strand, counting down.
ACCCATGTTTATGTGTGGGAGCTTGCACCAGGGTGTAAGTTCGTTAAGCAGTTCATCAATGTAACTTTTCCACCTGCTCTATCTCAACCCCTTCTTACTTCGTTCCCGTGACGTTGGATTTCATCACCAACTAGTGAGCTCATTGTGAGAAGGTTTTGTTTTCTTTCTTGCTTACTAGATTTTTTCCCTAGTGGACTCTAGATTGGATCTTTATTTGATGGCGTCGGTGCCCGAAATGACCAATGAAGGAACCCATGCTCCAAGGGAACCTTTTGTTTTTCCTTCTTACAGAAACATTGGTCCTCCTCACGTTGCTACTTTGAGCCTTCCAGGTCTCACGATTGGATTGCCCATCTGGTTGTTTTCCATTCAGGTAATCCCGAATGCAGTAAGTGCTTTGGTTGTAAGCGCTTCCCCCCAAGGACATCAACCTCATGTTGATCCTTCACCATCTTCACTAGTAAGATCTTCTTCTCCTTCTTCACTTGCAAGGTCTTCTTCCATTTCATCTTCTTCGGTGAGTGAAAGTTATCAAGCTTGTAACTTGGTGAATAAGAAGAAGAAGAAAAGGAAGAATAAGAAGAAGACAAATAAGCAAGGATCCAAACTTCCAACCACTACCATACATGTTGGAAAACAACCAGTTACTCTTGATTGTGCTGGGAGTGTTGATGATGTCAAGATCACCCAAACAACCTGTAATCCCAAGTACCCTTGCAGGCTTTGTAAGGGTAGCCATCTTCTTAACGATTGCCCTGGTCTATCCAAGGTTATAGAAGCATGGTCTACACACCCTCGCCAACCCATGTCGTTAGCCTCTGAACAACATGCTGATGACTTCCCATCGACTAGTCATGATATAGTTGGGAAGAAGAAAAGTAGAGCCAAGTTCCCGTGTATGTTATGCAAAGGGAGTCATCTAACTCATCTTTTCCCTCATATGAAATAAGCCTCGAAATTCATGGAAGACATGAATGTTTCACAACCTCAACTTCCAACTGCTTATCACAAGCTTTCTCTCAACCCACCTGTAGTTAATGGAATGATCAATCCGGTTCCCCCGTCAGTCAGTCCGATTGATCAAGTTGTCAATCTAGTCACATCCTTGGTTGAACCAGTAGACCAAGCGATCGATCCGATCCCATCCTCGGTCGATCCCACTCTCCTGTTAGAGAGTGAAACCAAAGTGGTTGATCCGATCCCATCCTCGATCGATCCCACTCTCTTGTTAGAGAGTGAAACCAAAGTGGTTGATCCGATCCCATCCTTGGTCAATCCCAATATCCTGCCAGAGAGTGAAACCCAAGTGGTCGATCCGCTTCCACTTGTCGACCCCATTCTCCCCTTGGAGAATGAAACCCAAGTGGCTGATTCGATCTCGCTTGAGAGTAAACTTGATACTGCCCATGTTTTTCTTGTTGATATAGACTCTACCATGCCAGGGGGTATTCCTCCTTCTCCCATGGAACCCCCTGCAAGTAATGATGCCATCCGTTTTGATTGGGGTGTGCTAACTGGACCTCGTCTTCCCTCTCACATTCCTTTCTAGATTACAATGCAAGTTTTTGGTCGGGACGTTCCTCAGACATTGATAGATGAAGGTTCGTCAGTTAGTATTTTGTCCTCTATTGCTTGGAAAGCTTTGGGTTATCCTCCACTTGCGTTGGTTACACATAATTTGTTATCTTTTAATAGAAGAACCAGTCAACCTTTAGGGACCCTTCCTCAGTTTCTTGTAACTTTGGGAGGGAAAATTGTCTTTATTGACGTCATGGTAGTCCAATATCCCTTGGATTTCACTTTACTATTTGGGAGGGATTATGTCTATTCCATGAAAGCTATTGTGTCCACTCTTTTTCATGTGATATATTTCCCTCACGATGGAAGAATTGTGACTATTGATCAAATTTCATTCATTGTTCCTGACTAGATTACCTCCCTAAATAGTTCGTATATGCAGACGGTATCGCCCCCACCACAGATTAATTATGTGGCGATGTCTGCCATGCCTTAAACTGCTTATGAAGATGAGAATCTCATTGTAATCTAAGTCTCTTATGACTTAGATCTGGTAGTTGACATGGTAATCTCTTCGGTAGGGCTATTGGAGCCTGAACTCCTTACCCCTATTGCGACCCTCGACATGTGTTCCTTCTAGAGTGTGTTTCTTCCATCAACTAAAGATCTCTTGGAGGCCATCATCGATTTTTGTCCCTTGACATGGTTTCCTTCCAGAGAAATGTCCTTTTGGAAGCCATGATCAAGAAGAGAGCATTGAGCATGACTTTCTAATTTCAAGCTCATTAAAAAATGAAACCAACCTCGAGCATAGTTCTTGTTTCTGTGTCAAGCTCGTTAAAAAATGAAACAAATTGTTCCCCCTCTCCGTTTGAGTCAAGTCCTTCGTCTAGTATTTGAAGCTTCATTTCATCCACCTTTTCAGTTGGATGAAATGAAGCTTGGGGGGGAATTCTTCTAGCCTCTGGAATTCATGCTGAAGTTAGAGCCACTAGTTTCTTAAGCTGGGGGCTAAGTACCAACCATGGGTTGGGAAGTCACAAGCATAGTTTAATATGGTTCAAGCTTGTGTAAAAATGAAACCAACCACCTCAAGCATAGTTTCCTCTAGTCCAAGCTTGTGTAAAAATGAAAACCAGGTTCAAGCATAATTTTGTTTAGTTTTTAAGCTTTTGTAAAAATTAAAATCTATCCCAAGCATAGTTTTGTTTTGTTTTAAAGCTTGCATAAAAATGAAAACAATCCCGAGCTTAGTCTTTGTTCTTTCTCGTGATCATAAATACGTGAGAATGTAATTGAGTATAATTTTATCACTTTTTCAGACTTGTAAAGGTTATACGAAAAAGGAACCCCCTAGAGTTCCCTTTAAGCTCTTTTCAGACCCTCTAAACATGAAAATATTGCTAAACAACCTTGTTCTTTTCACGCTCATAAAATTATTTGAAGAAAATGTTTGATGGGCGATAGTTTATCACTTTTTCGGTTCTATCGAACTAATTTACGAAAAAGGAACTGGGAGAGTTCTCTTTAAGTGTTTTTCAGACTCTCAAAATATGAAAAACCCCCGAGTTTTCTATCTTTGGACTCATTAAACAAACATCGAAAAACTCACATGGGGTTGAACCACTCCTTCCTAGGGTTAATTAAATATGCTCTGAAGGACTCGTCTGAAGGATGAGCTTACATTACAAGCATATGTTATCCTCCTCAAGCTTGTGTAAAAATAAAGAGGTACCCTCCAGAAATGACGGGGGAAAAATTGGGAAAGAAATGTGTCTAAACCTGTATTCCATGGAAGAGTCACCTTTGAACATGACACCCTTTCACTCGCTTTGTGTCTAGGTTGGAAAATCTGCTTGTCTCTTGATCATACTCCTTTATAAGATTACAAATTGGTATGTGATCCCTGTTGTTGAGTCAGTGTTTCCAAGACAGTTGTTGTGTCATCAATATGTTCAAAGAGAAGTTCAACCCTGAAATCCTTCTATTGTGTCGACCAATTTTGCAGTCCTTAAGGCTTCTATTTCATCGTCCATTCCTGAGTCAGTCCTGAATCACTTGTTACTATGATCTACATCAAATATTTTTACGCGTTTCATGTCATTGATGGAGGATACATTAAGGCCTTCCTGTGACGAGTCTTTTCCTGTCGAATTCAAATCATTATCCAGGAATCAAACTTAGAAACCAATTGGTACCTTGGAACCTACATGCCTCAATGGCAGGTTTCCTCTCTTTTGACAATGGGTTTTCATTATTGACCCTTGATCGAGAGATTCCGCCAAGTGTTCGACTTCAACTCATTAATTCACATTCGTTGGATTGTACTGGTGTACCTTGGGATTCATTGACATTAATGGTGATTTCCCTCGCACTTGTTAACGGTATACATCAATGACCAATAATCAAGTGGTTTCTACCATGTTTTACTTTAGCACCTGTAATCACATGGCTAGATTCGTACTATAGAGTGGTGGAGATGAAGACCCTGAATCTTTTCTGACATATTCAGGTTGCGTATGATTATATTCAGTTTGTACTGTTGCAAAGATCCACATTGTATGTCTCGTGGCTATGTTCAAATTTGAGTCTTTAACACATAGATCCACAATGTATTTTTGGTGGCTATGTTCAGATTTGAGTTATAATGGCATGGATTCACAATGTATGTTTGGTGGCCATGACCTGTATTACTTGACATGGATCTTCACATGTCGGCATTTATACTTTGATTCATTTGTATTCTGAGTATGGGAATGCCTACCTCAGTGATGATATATATTACTGTACTGCATTTCCTTGTTTGTTGGCAGGTTTTCGACCGATTGTTCCTTTTTCCCTACACACACTCGACAAAGTATATCAACTATCACTCTGTGCTAACTTCATACTTTGGGGGGTTCTCTGTTACACATTATATCGTCACCCTCATGATCGTTAATGATGTAAACCTATCTGTTTCCTTCAGAGAGGTCAGTGGCCTGAATTCCTGAAGAAAGAAGGGAGAAGAACTTTCCCTGAGAGAAGTTGTGTTTTCCTCTGTAAAAAACCTATTTTGGAGGATTTCTGTGGGCTGCACCATAGCTAGGGTGCATAAATGCATGATTTCCATAGGCTTCACTATAGCTAGGGCACAAAATTTCTGCATGTTGCACTATATCCAGGTCGCGACGACCTTCGTATGTGGGGAAAATGAGCATCTTCTCGATGCTTCTAAATGGAGAAGCTTCTATGGTGAGGTGGCCTTTGAATAGTTTGGATATTACTCGCTTTCATGATTTGGTGAAATCATCCTAACCTCCTCATCTTATCCTCTTCAGCTTATAAAAGGAGAAGAATTCTCATGGAGAAAGATAGCTTGATTGGGTTGGAAATTCTTTGAACTTGTTAGCTTGGTTAGATTGGCTTTGAGATTTACTTTGTCAAGATAGATTGTGAGTAGCTATCAGATCCATGGTCTCAGTATCCTTGGAGAAAGAAGTGTGTGGGAAGAAAGGAACTTTTGGAAGGAACCTTACGACATCAAGACATCCGGTTGTAATCTCTCTTCCTATTATTTAATATAATACAGTGGGATGCTTCTTTCCCATAGAATTATATTTATTTTATTGCATAATTCCTTGATCATATGCATAGGCTGTCATTGAATATACTTGTACCACTTTCACTTTGGTTGGTTTGTGTCTCATTGCAGGATCAATATCACAAGAGCATTGGAGTGAAGCAGGAACAACAAAGACATAAGGAAGCGACATTTAAAGGTACATCTATCATCTTTTGTTTAGTAGTAAATTTGATGATTAGAGCCTAGGGAAAGTGCCATGTCCTGTTGCATTTTGTTCTAGATCTAGGTGGATCTAGGGGGATTAGTCTATGTCCGCATTCACTGATTTACCCAATAACACCTACCCTCAAGTATATGAATTAACCAAGATGGTGAAGTCCCTGTCTGCAGAAATGGGGAAGATGAAATTCGAAGGGAAGCAAGGTTATAAGAATGTCCCAAATACTGATAACATAGGCATCTTCAGGAGGCCGAATAAAAATTCTCCTCAGATTATGCCAAAGGAGCAAAGGGACAGAGATAGAAGCGATCAGAAAATCCAGAATCCTCTTCAAAATAACCTTGTTATTGATGAGGAAAGGGAAGAAGAGGAGATTGACTCTGAAATTCATTGTATTGGAGACACATCCCCATTTCCCCATTTGACTCAATCTGCATACGAGAAATTCCTCCTGAACAGTCAAATAAATGAGCTAAGCAAGGGCGAAAAGGCCAATACTAGTCCTAAAAAATACAACCTCTGATCCAAGAGGAAAATAGAAGAGTCTGACATCCTTTCTCAGCCTCCCAGAGCAGAGAAGCATACTAAGCATGCAATGAATACCATTAAGGAAAAGAAATCTCAGGATCCCTCGCCAATAGCCAAAGACCATGTCCCATAGGTGAGAGAAATTATGAAACCCCCTTCCTCCTTTATATTTGAGCATGAAATTCAGAAGATCAGAATCCCTGTCCCCCTAACAAAGCTAGTCAAGCATGAAGACTTGAAAAGGTCCCTCTCTAAGGTGTTGCAGCCTGAACCACCCTGTCATTCCACAGACTCAGTAAACCTCCAAGATGAAAATCCTGTAGTCATCTTAGGTCCTATGGTAGAAGACAAAGATGATTCATCCCCTCCCTTCTACACATCCCTAAAGATACATGACAAGGTGTTGCACAACTGTCTGATCGATTCAGGGGCTTCCCATAATCTCATGCCCAAAACTGTCGTGAAAGAATTAGGATTGAAAGTCACAAAGGCTTATCATGATTTTTATTCTTTTTACTTGAGGAGATTGCAATGTCTTGGGGTCATCAAAGATATGGTGGTAACCTTGTTTCAGCTGCCCATGAAAAGTGTGGTCATGGATATCGTGGTGGATAATGTTCCTCCCAAGTTTGGCATGTTATTGTCAAGATCTTGGATAAAAAGATTTGGAGGAACCTTGCAGATGGACCTCACATATGCTACCATTCCAGTCTTTGGAGGGGAGCATAAGAGAATGTACAGAGAAACTCAATTGGCCTACATTATCAGTGATGAATATGATCCTACCAATCATCCTATCTTTTCCTTTGATACTGATTTGGGTTCTAGTCTGTTGCATCTCATTGACGCTCCTAAGCCCCCTCTTGAAATAAGAAAACCTATTTCTCTATGTGAAGATTCTCCTCCAATTACCTCTATTTGGAAAATGTTCTTTGATGGATCTTCTTCTAAAGAAGGTGCTGGTGTTGGGGTAGTTTTTTTTCCCCTGCTCAGGAAACCACATCTTTGTCGTACAAGTTAGAATTTGAAGCTACCAATAATGTGGCAGAGTATAAAGATCTTGTTTTGGGCTTAAGGGCTGCAAAGGACATGGGGATTGAAGAGATATATGTGTTTGGAGATGCTGAACTGATTATCCAGTAGATAAAAAACATTTATCAAGCCAAACACCCTTGGATTAGGAGTTACAGAAATGAAGTATGGGACCTCATTGACATTTTTTTCCTAGCTTTCAACATATCATTTATTCTAAGAGGAGAAAACACTGTGGTTGATTCTATGGTTTTTTAAGAAAGAAATTTTAGAGTTCCTCTGCCACCTAAACTCAGGTATGATGCATAAGTGAGATATAGACCCTCTATACCTGACAATGTCAAGCATTGGAAAGTGTTTGAAGATGATCTTGAAATCAAAATATTCCTAGAGACTATTGACGAGTTTTCGACATTACATATTGATCAAGATCCTGATCTCGAAATAAATCCTCATACTGGTGCATTTCTGAACAAAATTGATGACCATCATATTGTTCAGTTGCCCAACAATCACATTCCAAAAGGACTGGTTCCTTTGGAAAGATTATTTGACAAAAATGATGTGGCAGCGAAGGGTAAAATATCAAATGGTGATGCTGGTGTGGCTAAGTGCAACATTGGCACTGAGAAGGATCCAAAGTTTGTCAAATTGTCAAGTAGCTTGACAAGAAAGTAGAGGGCTGAGTATGCTAAGTTATTAAAGGAATTTTCTGATGTTTTTTCTTGGACCTATGAAGACCTCAGAAAATATGACAGAGCTGTCATTGAGCATGAGATTCCACTGAAAGAAGAGCGCAAACCATTTAGGAAGAAATTAAGACAGATAAACCCTATGTTGCTGCCTATCATGGGAAGAGAGGTAAAGAAGCTACTGGATGCCCAAATCATAGTACCCTTGAGATATTCAGAGTGGGTGGCCAACCTGGTTCCGGTAAGGAAGAAGAGTTGGGAAATCAGAATTTGTGTCGATTTTAGAAACCTGAACCAGAGCTCAAAGAAAGACAACTACCCCTTGTCGAAAATGGAACACATATTACAAAGGGTAATTGGCGCATCAAGGATATCCATGATTGATGGCTTTTCGGGCTACAATCAGATCTCGGTCTTGCCTGAGGACAGAGAAAAAATGACCTTCACCACTCCTTGGGGTACGTTCATGTATGCCAAAATGCCCTTTGGATTGATGAATGCAGGGGTGCCCTTTCAGCGAGCCATGGATATAGATTTCATTAGAGAAAGGGACAAGTTTGTGGTCATCTATCTAGATGACATTACAATTTTCTCTAGGTTTGATAGAGAGCACTGTGAGCATTTGAGAAGGGTGTTCCTAAAATGCAGAAAGTTTGGTCTCTCCTTAAATCCCCAAAAATATTTGTTTGACATGAAGGAGGGAAAGCTGTTGGGTCACATAGTATTAGTTGAAGGAGTCAAGATTGATCCCAACTGAGTTGAAGCAATTCAAACCTTGTCACTCCCAAGATCTAAGAAAGAAGTCCAATCTTTCCTGGGAAAAAATAATTTTTTGAGGAGGTTTGTTTCCAATTTTGCTGAGATGGCAAAGCTTATAACAACCAAGTTGAGGAAGGGAAATGAAGTTAAATGGACTATTGAGTCTCGAAATTCCTTTGATTTGATAAAGAAGGCCTTGATTGAGGCACCCGTGCTTATCAGTCCTGATTAATCAAAGGGTTTATTTATTTTATGATTTGCTTCATTTGACACTGTAGCGATTGTTTTGTTATAGAGGAATGTTGAAGGGTTGGAGCAACCCATCTCCTTTTTCAGTCAGGCATTGAGAGATGCTGAGGTAAAATATGACATGATGGAAAATCAGGCCTACGCTTTGGTTAAATCTCTCAAGGCTTTCAGAGTCTATGTCCCGTAGTCAAAAATCACTGCATATGTTCCTTCAACTGTTGTGAAGGAAATTCTCATTCAGCCGGACATAGATGGAAGGAGGATTCGATGGATTTCCAAAATCATCGAATTTGATCTGAAGATAAAGCCCACCAAATTGATTAAAGGTCAAGGTTTAGCCAGACTGCTGGCCGAATCTAATTGCAAAGCCTTGGGGGTAAGCTTCATCAACTAATGCTTAGAAAATCAAGAGGCTAAACCATATGATACAAATGCTCAGGCAAATCCCCCATTAGTAGGATTCCCTTGGTACAAGTATGTCATATATTTTCTACAAGAGTTGTGTCCCCCTGATGACATGCAAAGGAAAAAGGCAAGAGCTTTAAAGCTCAAAGCCATTAAATACTTCCTTGTTGGTAAAAATTTATATTGGAAAGACCTCCTAGGGGTACTTCTGAGATGTTTAGACCCACATGAAGCACAAAGGATTATGTCAGAATTTCATGATAGTTTGTGTGGAGGGCATCACTTCTAGAAAACGACTGCTCATAATATTCTCAGGGCTGGTTATTTTTGGCCCACTCTGTTCACTGATGTTTTCACAAAAGTCGGAGCCTGTGCTAAATGTCAGAAATTTTCAAGAAAGCACCAGCTAAAGCCCCTGCCATTGAAACTTGTGATTGCTTCAGGGCCCTTCCAGCAGTGGGGCCTAGACTTCATTGGGGAGATTCATCCTACATCCAGTGGTCAACATAGATGGATCCTAATGACCAAATATTATTTTACCAAGTGGATAGAAGCTATCCCCATAAGGAGTGTGTCCCACAAGGTAATCATCAGCTTCCTGGAGGATATCATAGGAAGGTTTGGTTGTCTAAGCAGAATTGTCACCGATAATGCTACATCTTTCAAAGTTGAACCATTGATCCAATTCTGTGAGTAGTTCGGAATTGCACTGATTCACTCTACCCCCTACTATCCGCAAGGCAATGGATTAGCATAGTCCTCTAAAAAAAGCCTCATCAAAATCATCAAAAGACTATGAGAGGACAACAAGAAAGCATGGGATTCAAAGCTCAAATTTTCTTTGTGGTCTGATAGAGTGACAGGTAAATGATCCCGAGGCATATATCCTTTCCATCTTGTATATGGGACTGAAGTAATTTTTCCCTCTTAGCTTGCCTTACCAGTAGCAAAGTTCTTCCAAGACTTCCAGGAAGCGCCCGATGATATGATCAGGAGGATTCATCAGCTGGTAGAAGTACAACAGACGAGAGAGAAAGTGATGGACAAAGCACATGACCGTCAACAAAAAATTAAGCAGGCCTTTGACAGAGAGAGTAGAAAAGAGGATTTCCAGCTGGGAGAGTTAGTGCTCAAATGGGATACGCCCAGACAAAGCAAGGGAAATCATGGTAAATTTGAGGCCGTTTAGATCGGACCCTTCAAGATTTCTGAGACATTTCCCAATAATACTTATAGGTTGCAGAATCTGGAGGGTGGTGAATTTTTTGCTGGCCCTGTAAATGGGCACTTATTGAAAAGGTTTTTTGTTTAAAAGTCGCAATTGGCGTCCCACCATTGTAAATATCGTTCCTATTTTATGTGTATTATTGTTTTAAATAGGAGTCTCCACAACCCAAAGAAAGGCATTGGAGCTGCGCGTTCTTGGCAGCTCACAGGGAGCATGCCATCCCCCATGGAGACAAATGTTAGCGATTAAGCTTGTCATGTTCTGGTGGATGGTGATTTTGGCCTAGGTCTGTGATTTTGCCTGTCCTTTCCCCCCTTTTGTGGATACCTGATCATAGATTTCTCCTCCCACCGTATATTTTCCTTTGTTGTTTTCTTTCATCCTTTGGTCAACTGGTTTTCCTTGTCGAAGTTTTCCTGAGAGATATCGGCCCCGAGCTTTTCTATTCCCCCTATAGCCGATTACTTCTCTTTTTGCCTCTATTACCGAGTCTTTGTTTTTTCCCAAGTCCTAGCCGTGCTGTCCAAGTATTCATTATTGCAAGCCGCAACACCGAGAGTGGTCTTATATGGAATCAAGCGAGTGTGAGAATTGAGATTTCAAATGTTGAGAGATTATGCATCAAGGATCATGAAATCCCGATTCGCTAAGGGGAAGATCTAGGCCGTCCGTTTGTGAGAAAAAGAGGGTCGTTGATTTGACTTCAACGATTTTGGGAATCGAGAGTTTGAGGTTCTTGTCGCCAAGTGCACCCATAGCCCGAAGCCCCGAAATGAAAAATCCCAATTTCGTGATTTCGCGGATCAGAGGTTTCCTAGGAGCAACATCTCTTTGTCTCGAAACACGAAATCGCGAAAGCTCCTAGAAATTGGGCCCACTGTCCTAGCACCCGGTCAAAAAGGAAGCAGGTCCAGGAAAAGGGGCTAGCGCTCATCGCATAGTTGGCATTTCTTATTGTCAAAGGAACGATCATGGCCGTCCATTTTGAAGCGAGTTTGACCGCTGATCTCAGTGACCATTTCGCGATTTCAGGCATCGTGATATTGAAGCCAAGATGGGGTGAAAACTCCCAAAATGAGAAACCCCGAAACATCATGTGGGACAAGCGTGAGGTTACGGCCCGCAGTCACATGGGGTGGTTGAAAAGATCCACACCAAAGGGGTCGAGAGCGTTTGTATCAACAATAGAGGAATGCAACATGGTTTCAAGGTGCCAAGTATAACTCAACAAGTCAGGAGCGCCGCCTAAGAGCATTCATGGACGTCTGGGCTCGTCCCGATCCCAATAAGGGTAGTTAATGAAGTCGAAGAAGGTGGTTGAAACCTCGTTTCAACCATAAATAGGAATCATGGAAGCACCGATCGTGGAGGCGGGCTGTCAGCCCAAGGTCACCCTATCATGAAATTTTCTTGCAAAACCCATACTGTCTTAGATTTGCGTTTGATAAAGGAAATATTGTGCAGTCTGACAGAAGGAGAATAAACACAAAGCTTTGAATGCAGGGGTCCAATTGCGTCCCTGGGGGACGTTAGCAGTTCTGAGTATATATACTCATGTTTTATATTTTGTAAGTGTCGTTGGTTGAGCTAAGCTCCCGATTTGTAAATTTTTAGCAAAGCCTTTGGTTCTCTGGTTATGATATGTAATTGAGACTTCTTGTTTAATGAAAATCAATTTCCTTTCATCTTTGTGTAACTACTGCATTAAAACACTCGGGCATGGAGGATCCAATCGAGCGTAGTTGTGTTTTTGTGATGGAGGTTTGATCATGGTGACGTTACAACCAGTTTTAACTAGTTTTTTGTGTTCTCTTTTTCCTCTGATTCTGAGAGCTCGGGCATGGATGATCCAGTCAGGTCGCTGTGACTATATTGTAATGTATGTTTGATTGCAATACTGTCATAGCGGTTTCAGTTTCTTAAAATTCTGAATTGAAGAGGATCTTTTATTTGAAGCTTTTCCTCCTTAGGCTGTTAGAAGACCAGATGTTCATAACAGACCATTTCATTCTCCTCAAATTCTTCCCCCTACTCACCACCATACTGCAATTTACTGATTGAAGTTAGATCAAGACCTCACTTGCCTATGCATGCCAACCCAGTTTTTCGAGTTAGAACGATGTAATCTTGAGATTGTGTCCATTAAACCACCCTTAAATTTATTCATTGTGACATACAAACTGATGGGTACTGGGCTTACCTCTGCCGCAATCCAGAGGTGACCTCTAGTGCTAACACATCTACCCAAGGCCGCTTTGTTGGCCACTTTCCCACATAACTTGCCAACTAGGGTTTCACCGTAAAGTTTCAAAACATCTCCAATGAAGATGTCTTTTCCCACGACCATATCCACATTTCCAAACTGTTCTCTAATGTATTTCCTGTGTTTTTTGGAGAGACTACCCTCATTTTCACCAAAAGAGCTCGAACCAGAGTCAAGGAGGTCAATGTTGCACTCCTTCTGCGCTAATAGATAAGACAAAGACTCATGAGTTGGAGGTAACAGATGGATTAATGACGGGCGCGAAGATACATCTCCCTTTGGGGCTTCAGGATGAGGGGATGTGATAAATACCACATGCGAGATCCTTTTTGGAGATCCATGGTGATCGTTGGCATTGAAACCAAAAGTCTTATCCACTAGAGCTGAGGCGTGCAAAGTGCTAGAGAAGTATCTTCTGGAGAACTCGAAGGCAGTAACAAATGCCCAGTTGATGTAGGGGCTCGGTTCATAGTCTAGGGCTTCATCCTCATCATCCTTACGTACATCAAGCCTCGAGACAGACCCCATCAAAATATGGGACTGAAGTGACATTAGATGCTCTTGGAGAAAACCTTGTCGAGAAGAAAAACGAGTCCCGACAATCGATTTCCGGGCACGCGAGAGTATCATAGGGAGAAAAGGAAAAAGGGCCTCAAGCCCACCCATTGGACCCATGGCTTAGGCATAGCTCGGTGTGGGGGGGTCCAAAAAAAGACCGAAAAAAACTGCAAACCCAAAATCCCGTCATGATTAGGACAAAGGGTTATCATGCATCAATCATATAAATTTGTTATCGACTAACATTTGTGTTTGTTACACACCTATTGTTATTAAAATATTTAACAAAGTAATTATTTATTTATATATATGATAATTTTGTAAAATTAATTTTATTAAAAATGTATATTTAATTTTTCTTTTTTATTGATTATAAGTTTAGATATAATTTATGTTATGATTCATTGAGGATTGGTTGTTAACCTCTCAATCTAGGTTTAAATTCCATAAGTAACATGTTTAAGCTCTTAAATAAGTATTGTTAAGATATTAAAACTTTAATTGAGTTTCAACCTAAATTAGCGAATAGCCTTTATATTTGATAATTTATATGAAAAAATAAAATATAATAATTATAATTTTTTTTTTAATAGAGTATTGTTAAGGTATGAAACTTTAATTGAGTTTAAAACTTTGGATAAATCAACCAATGAAATTTTTATATTTGATAATTTAGAAAAAAATAAAAATAAAATAATAATATATATATTTTTAAAATTTATTAAGTAATATTAAGATAAAGTTTAAAACTTTGGATAAATTAGCCAATGAAATTTT
>JZKD02S1757441.1:364088-399162 GCA_000966675.3 Picea glauca | reverse complement strand
TAGAAGTGTCGAGGGGGTCCAGAATCTATTGTTAGTCGTAGATATAAACACCGCTAGATCAACCATAGATCTATGCGTTCTCTTTAGTCTCCATATCGGACCACCCACGCCCCCCCACCGTTAAAGGTAGAATAGTCAGGGGGGGGGAGGGGGGGTCCAGAATTTCCTGTCAACTGTATATCTTAGCACCGATGTATCCACCGTAGATCTGTGCACACTCCTTAATCTCTAAGCGTGAATCAAAATGTGCAGCGAAAACTTAGGATAGTGCACCTTTGTGGGTTTTGCACCGCTTCCCTTGAATTTTGTCACCATGGGGTTAGGAAACACACTTCAAACATCCATATCATGAATTTTCATCAATCATCATGCATGTTTCATTGAAGAAAAACTGGCTATCCTATGTTCTATCCTACCTACCTACACATTTAGCCCAGATTAAACTGTTGGACTAAGAAATTACTCTATCCTGGAGCTATTTGATCAATATTAAACAGTTTGATCAAATTTATTCACTAACTAACCTATCTACTTGGCTAAGATTAAACAATTTAGCCAAGTCTTATTCACTAAACCTATCAACATAAATTCAAAGGGATTTAACCATGATTAAACTGTATGGATGAGTCATTATTATTGCATGGGGATTTTATCCATTTTCTTTTATGCCCTCTTTTATTCTTTTTCTTTTCTTTCTTTTCTTTTTTTGAAATAATTTGCAAGAATAAAATATTATTTCCAACCAAACTACAACAAGAGTAAAAATCTCCAATCACTAGTTGATCCTATGAAATATAGGGTTATAAAAGTGGTTCCACCTTGGGATGCAACTCTCCTTGCGAGGTGCCAAAAACCTGTTCCCTAATGTCTATAAAAATTTTCTCCATAGCTTATTTCTGCTGTCTGTTTTGTTTTTATTTTGAGAATTTTTTGTAGCACCGGTTAGTGGCTTAGGGCCTCCTCTATGAGCTTCAACCATATGATCAATATCACCCACACACAACCTGAATGTAAAAGCAAGAAATGGTATGTACAGTGGAAAAAAATTGTGATATCCTTATTGGGGTGGAAAATAATGCTTCAACATCCTGCTGTTTACAGGTCCACCTGGCAGGTATGTTCCATCATTGTTTTTGAGAAAAAATGCGTTATTTACTTTGAATGCCTAAATGGTGTAAGGTCCTTTCCATAAGCTATCAAATTTTCCATGCTTACCCTTATCCTCATTTTTATAATCCCATTTCAGAACCAAGTCGCCTAACTCAAAATCATCTTCTTTATTCCTTCTGTCAAAAATCTTTTTGATGTTCTCCTGGATGACCTGAGTCTTGTTATATACCTCTTCTATGGACTGCATTAAATGAATCATTTGATTTATTCTTCGTTGAACATCATTTGTCTCTACTTGCGCTTCCTGCAATAGTTTCATGATAGGGACTCCTAAGGAAAGGGGAAAAACTGCTTCAGTGCCATACACCAATTGGTATGGAGACATGCCAATTGATCTTTTGGTGCCTATTATGTCAGCCGAGAGCACGAAAACCAACTTATTATGCCATGATTTCTTATTTTCTTGCAGTGTTTTCCTGAGAATGTTCACCAGACTTTTGTTTGAGGACTCAACTAGCCCATTTCCTTGAGGATAATAAGATGTTGAGTGTCCCAAAGTAATGCAATATTGACTGCAAAAATCTATGAGTCTGTTGGATATGAAAGTCACTGCATTGTTAGCTATAATTTTTCTGGGGCGTCCAAAATGAGACAAGATATTAGTTTCTAAAAATTTAATGATAACAGAGTCAATAGCTTGCATGCATGGCACAACTTAGATCCACTTGGTGAAGTAGTCCGTGGCTGTGAGGATCCATTTGTGTTGGCCCGAGGAGGATGGATGTATTTCTCCAATAAATTCCAAACCCCACTACTGAAAAGGAGCTTCAACTGATATAGGTTTCATAGGGAGTGGCAAAAGATTCCTTTTACCTTCTGGCACTTGTGGCAAGAAGTAACTTTTTGATGAACATCAACAAACAAAGTAGGCTAGTAAAAACCAACTCTCAGAATCTTGTTAGCTATGGTCTTCTAGCTCAGGTGCCCACCACAGCCTCTTGAATGAAAATTTTGAAGAACTTTGTCAACTTCGTATTTTAGAAGACAATTAAGCAAGATACCACTAGGGTCTTTCTAGTAAAGGTTACCTTCTAGAATACAAAATTTCAATGCTTTCATCTTAATAAATATGTCTTTGGTCTTGGTAAAACCAGGGGGAGCTTGTAAGTTATGAAGTACAAAAATGAGGTCTACGTACCAAGGAGAGTTTAAGAATACCTCTTTTACATTTGGATTTGCCTTCTCTTCCTGCTCGTCAACTATAGCCAAGAAAATAATATCTAGAGAATGAAAATTAGATTCATCCATTAGTTTGGCCAAACTCCGTCCTTTGATCAGTTTAGTAGGTTTTTTTTCAATGTCATATTCTAGAATAACCGCAATCCATTTTCCTCTCCTACCATTGGGATTACCCTGAGTCAGGATATCCTTTACCACTGCGTTTGGAACGTATGCAATTGTGTGAAAATGAAGAATATAGACTCTGAAATTCTTTATGGCCTTTACCAGGGAAAAAGCTTGTTTCTCCATTATGTTGTAGTTCAATGCAGCGTCTCTCAAATATTTGCTAAAAAATGCTATGGGTTGTTCGTACCCTTCACTGTTTTTTTGCAACAACACTGCTGCGATGGTGTGTTCAGATGCAAAAGAGGAAAGATAAAATTCCTTGGTGTAGTCAGGGATGATCAAACTGGGCTTGGGTGTGTGCATGTTTCACCTGCTCAAATGACTATTTGGACTTAGTGCTCCATCTGATTTTTGTGTTTTTTTTCAACATATTTGTGATGTTCCTAAGAAGCTCGACCAAGTTGGGTATGAATCTTCTAAGGAAATTTATTTTTCCAATGAATGATTGTAGCTCTTTGATGTTCCTAGGGTGTCCCACTTTCTGGATGGCTTCTATTATGTTGGGGTCTATTTTAATTCCATATTTATAGATTATGTGTCCCAACAACTTGCCTTCCTCTAAACTGAAAAGGATTTTCTTTGGATTCAATGAAATCCCAAATTTCCTGCACTTCTCAAACAAGCATCTGAGATGCTGCAAGTGTTCCTCATCATATTTGGAGTAGACAGTCACATCATCCATATATATGACTATAAATCTCCCAAGTTCGTCCACAAAATCAATATCCATTTGTCTTTGGAAATTGCACCAACGTTCATCAAACCAAAGGGCATCTTCACATACATGAAGGTTCCCCATGGTGTAGTGAATGTTGTTTTCTCTTGATCTTCTGGGTGGACAAGGACTTGGTTATAACTTGAGAAACCATCTAGTAAGGAGATCCTACTGGCCCCAAATACCGTTTGTAATATGTGGTCCATATTAGGAAAAGGGTAATTTTCTTTGAGGGAAATTTTGTTTAGATTTATGAAATCTATGCAAAGTCTGATTTTGCCAGTTTTCTTCCTGGTAGGAACTAGGTTAGAAACCCATTTGGAAAATCTCAAGGGGACTATAATTTTTGCATCATACATCTTTTTGATTTCTTTCTCTATCAGGGGAAGGAACTTGGGATTTATTCTCCTAAGTTTCTGCCTGAAAGGTTTGTGTTCTTCTTTTATGGGAATCTGATGATGTATGATACTTGTGTCGTAAGATTTTAAGTCCTCGTAAACCCAAGAAAACACATCCACATATTCCTTAAAAAGTTCAATGTATTTGTGTTTTTTCTCAGGGGGCAGAGATTTAGAAAGTTTTATCATCTTGGGTTTTTCTTCTATTCCTATGTTGCACTCTTTGACCTCTTTACCACTATCTTCAATTTTTGTTTTTTTGGCTACATCGTTAAAATCGAACAAGTGTTCTAGCGGAACTAAACCTCTAGGAAACACATTATTTTTCAACTGTAGAATGCCAGAATCTATCTCATTTTCATTCAATTCATCTGCATCTACTTTATTTTCATTCAACTCTTCAGAATCTATTTTATTTACACTACTAGTTTCAGAAAAATATTTATTTACATCATCATCATCATTCTCTAAATCTATATTTGTACATTCGAACTCATTCTTACACTGTAGGAAGTATTCAATTTGATTCTCATTCTCGAATACCTGCCAGTATCTGATGTTGTTTGGAATGGTTGGTATGCACTTCACTTCCACCGTGTATTTATGAGTGGGACGACAGGGTATTTTGTAGGTAGATGCTAACGTAGTCAACCCGTATGCTAATATGTTTTGTCCCCTAGGAATTACCTACAAATCGATTTTAGTAAAACATTGAAGAGAATCCAAAGCAACATTTCTATAATATCTAAGTCTTGGATGTTTAGTTGCATACTCACCTTTGATTTGCTTGATAATCAGTTCATAATCACCCCTTACCATAATCTGTTTGGCACCAAATTTCTTCAATAGTTTCAGGCCGAGCATCAAAGCTTCATACTCAACTATGTTGTTAGTGCATTGGAAATTCAGTTTGTAAGAATGGCTCTCTGAATACCTTGATCTGTGATTATGTAACCAAACTCCAACTCCAACTCCCTCTTTACTCACTGCACCATCGAAATCCATGCTCCAAAAATCTGCTGGTAGTTCCTCACTTTCCACAGTTTCAACATTTCTTTCTTCAGTGATTGCTTTATCCTCTTTCAAATCATGTGTATCATCTTTCAACTGAGCGATTTTTTCTTCCAAGTCACCATCATTGTATAGAATGAAGGAATTCAAATCAAAGTGTGCATAGTATAGTGGGTAATTATGTGGATTTTCCTGACCGCTGACCATATATTTCATCAGGGTTTCTCTGTACAGTCTTCTTTGTTGTCCAAATATCAGGATGGTGGCATAGGACATATCTAGCTGCAAGCTTCCTTTCAGCTTATTTCCCCATGATATTGACAGTAACATACCATATTTTGGGGGAATGTCTGTGACTACTATATCCATTACCATACTCTTTCCTGGGATTTGAGCTAGGGTTATGCATAAATCCTTAATTATCCCTATGCATTTGACCCTGCTATAGTCAAAAGAATGAAAATCCTTGTAGGGTCTGGTGACCTCGAGTCCCAACTTTTCCATCACAACTTTGGGCATCAGGTTGTGAGAGGCACCCGTATCCATCATAGCGTTGTGTAGTATCAAGTCATGGATATTTAGGCTAATGTAAAAAGGGGCCACGACACCGTTATCGGTTTGACCATCAACTTCAGGACCAAACATGAGCTTTGGTTGATCATCAACAACATTTACCGTGTTCGAGTAATTTGCAGATCCAAAATTCAGGGCCTTCGTACCTATCTCTGGTTCGATGGTCAAATATTTAATCACTTGCGACCTGTAAGTGTTCTTTCTCATCAACTCGGAGAGGGGAATGAGAATCTTCAGTTTAAGCTAGTTCCCCTTCAAGGCTGAAAGTAGTGGAAGCTTTTCTTAAGTTTTGCACTTCTGGTTTATCCATCAAGCTTGACTAGTTGATGAAGCTTCAGTCTGATTTGATCTATGGGAAGGGGAACTTGGTTGACTAGTTGATGAAGCTTCAGCCTAATTTGATCTTTGTAGAATTTTGGGAGTTCTTTTTGTAGGAGATTCAACATTATTCCACTCACGGAATTTTTTGGGAGAGGATTCTGAGGTTTTCTTGGTTTCGACTATTCTCTTTGTTTCAATAGCCTTCTTTGGAGGGTTGTCATTTGCCTTCTTTCTTCTCAGGTTGTACCTCCATTATAACATTTTCAAAGGCCTGTTGTTATGTCTCCTCTGCTTCCTCGTTTACATCTGTTTGTGAAAGGAGGAAGAGCTCGTGCTCTTCCTGAGTAAGAAAAATGGATTCATCATCGTGAACACCCATGAGGTTTATATGAGTATCGTCCAATTCTTTGATTATCTCCTCACCTTCATCAACATAATTTTCCTGGAGGGGTGGTCTAATATGATGATCAAGCCCCCTCTATTCTCTTTGATCCCTCAGATCTCTCTACCTGATCTAGGGAGGATTTCTTATGAAGTTCGTATTCTGAATCTGAGGAGCAGCTTGGTTTTCCCTATGTGAATTTCTATCAGTTATATTAAGCCTCTCCATCATTCTCTCCATAGCTCTAGCTAGAGAATCTAGTTTGGCGTCTGAAGAGGAAGTGGAAGGATCTTCCTTAATCATGACCCTCCTTTCTGTTCTCTACCTGGCTCTTCTGGCTAAAAGATTTTATTCCACACTAACGACACTTTTCTGCATGTCTTCCAGAGTAGTAGAGTTTCTTTCCCTTAGCTGATACGACATGTCAACATCAAATCCATCGGGAAATTTTATTAATGCCAAACCTTGAGGTGGTTTGATATCAGCTGGAATTGCATTGTATAGATTATTGAAACGAGTGCAATAATCCTGAACTGTCTCTCCTTGGTTCCTTATGATATTCTCATATTCTGACAAGATCCGGAGAGGATTTTTCTTTACCTCCCACCTATTAAGGAAACTTCGATGAAAATCAACAATGTTAGTTATGGAAGCAATCCGTAAGGTTTTGAACCAATTTTTGACTTCTCTAGTCAAACTCTGTGAAAATAGTCTCATCTGCACATCAACTTCATCTACTTCCTATAAATCAAAATAATTGTTCATTTTGTCAACATGTTGTTGTGCATTCAGAGGACCAGTACTATCAAACTGACAGAGTCTAATTTGATGATCCCGAGGCATGGAATGTAAAGGAGAAATCGACACCAATGGAGCATATCTTGCTGCCATGATTGGTGGAGGAGGCTAAACAACAACCTGTGTGATTGGAGGAGAGGTGACATAAGTTTTGGAAGATGAAGGGCTGGGAGGAGATGAATGAACTGGTTTAGGTTTAACAGAAGTTGCAGCAATAGTCAAGGCATAAAGTTCGACTGACTGCTGAAAGTGAGCTTTGTCTAAGGCTTGATCAAGATTCACAACTAGATCTTCTAGCTTTTCAAATTCCTGGAGAAATCATTGATCAACGTCATCTCTAGGAGAAAGTATTTCAGGGGTCCTGGGTTGAAGGATGGTTTGATCTAAAACTATTTCACTTACAAAGCTGTCAGATTTTGTTCTAAAAAGGTTTTATTCAAAAGATATGTCAAACTCCAGATATTGAAGGGAAACCAACTTCTCTGGGAGAGAAGGGGACCTATGAAGTGGACAATGACTCCTGGAACCCTTTGCAACGTTTTTCTTTCTAAGTAATTTTTCGAGATTGTCTATTGCTATTGCAGGTTCTAGGTCTGGATGAGATCTAGTGAAAACTTTTTTAGGAGCCATAATTTTTAATTTCAATTTTATTTTTAGAGACTTTTAACTAATATATAAAAAATTTAACAACCTATGAACATTATCTCTATATAAGTTTAGACTTTATGATTCGTTCAGAAATAAATTTTTCTTTGTCTAGGGAAAATAAATCGTTGGATATATAAAGTTTGTCCAGTTCCCTAGTATGGTTGCCACTATGATATCGCTCTGTAAATTCCCAGAGGTTGTTGCTAGGTAGAAGAAATTTACTAGAGGTAACTTTATCCAACCGCTTCAAAATTGGGATCTATCCCTTCCAGTTTCAGAGAGGGATCTCTCTGTAAAATTTAACTTTGTTTTAGATTTTAGATGTTAGGCTAGTTAAATAAATGAGACTGTATTGTTTGTTTTATAAAAATGGTTGAAATATCGCTTATGCATCCATTGGGCTATGGGGTCTGTTTTATAAAGTTCGAGATCAACATACAGATTTTATAAGGTGTTTTCACAGGGCAAGATAATGCAACTATTAGATCCTTTAGAATTTAAATGACGGATAGCAGAAAATATGAGATAATCAATTATAACCAAGAAGCATTTAAGAATTTCTTAATCATAACATCAAAAGATAAACATTTAGATCTTTAAAATCCAGAAACAGAGTATACAAAGATAAATTCTGCAACTTCAACTTCTTTTAAACGATCAAATATAGAAAACATAAATGATTATGAAGATAGGAAAAACCATTCAACTGAGAGAAGAAAAAATCACAAACAACTAACACGTAGGAATCCTGTGAAATGTCCTTTTATTACTGGTAGATCTCTGATAAAAATTACAGTGCTTACAACTTGCTTGGGCATAAAGATCAACCCTCAGTACTTCGAAAATTGAAGTATATATAGAAAATATTACAATCAATCCTGTCATTAAGGATTAGGATGTGGCCGAATCTAATGCTAACTAACTAGATAACATAATACTAAATTGTAGGAATTGCTTATGATATGTCGAATTTTCCATGCTGATTTTGGGGGAAGTTGTTGGTGAGTCATCAACATGACTTTGACTATTCTGGATGTTGACTTGTATGTCCACATCATCTTCTACTCGATCAATTTGCACAACTCTTCCCATATTTGTTGATTTGGGATAGTGACTTTTAGCAACCTACGGTAGATTTCATCCATCTCGGTATATTTGGAAAAAGTCAGTCTAGTGATAAAAATGTACTTGATTTCATGTTGGATATTGAGATCCAACTGGAGAGTTTCTAGGAATTCCTTTCCTATTATGCTTCATCCTTGAGAATTTGGAGCTGTCCTTTGCCACCATGGAAATATTTTTCTTGTAGTTGGGAAGTGTCATAAGCTTGTCATTTAGAACTAATAAACCAGGAAGACCTTTCTTCTGTAACACCTCGCTATTGCTGAAGAATCTATGAACTCCACTCTCCATGATTTGGTATTTATCCTCCAGTTGCAACATCAGTCCTCTTTTAGTCAGAACTCTCTTGACTTCGAGGATGGTCTCTGTCCTATCCTCAATCTTCAAGTTTTCCAGCTCTTGTTTAGTTTTTGAATTGAGAAACATGATGATTTCATTTGCTTCTGTGGGCATTTATCCCAAATATCCCTTGATCATGTTGATGGCCTTCTTTCTCCTCAACACCAGCTCATGTTGTTCAAACATGATTTTCACCATGGGCCATATTTCATTTATGGATTTGGAGATATCCATCCAAATGGTCTCTTTGGCTTCTGCTAGTGTTTTTCCCACAACTGTCTGCTTTTGTAGCTGTTGTAGCTCCTGCTTCATTTTTTTTATGTGTGTCTCTTTGTATTGTAGCTGGCTTGGAAGGAATATTTCAGCTCCTGGAGATTCTCTACCTCTTTTTCCAGCCTTTTGATTTCCGATTCTTGTAAGGTCATCTCTTCCATTGATCTTTCCATCTCTATAGATTTTTCTAGAGCTGTTAATGGGGTGACTGATGGAAGTTCTGTTGTAGTAATTGCTGATGTTGTTACTATGCTAACTCCTGTGAGGGGAACTGAACTCAGTGGGATGAATTCCATGGGTGTTTCATGTTTCTTCTCCTTTACTAACCTTTCCATCTCTGCTTCCATCTCTTTTATCTGTGCATTCTGTTCCATGATCAAATTTAGCATCTCCTTCTTCTCACCCTCTATCTCAACCATTTCTTTGGCTTGTGAGTCTTCTGTAGTAGACAAATTTAGCTATTTCCTCAAGGATGCTATGTCAACATTATTTTTCTTGAGCATCTCCTCAGCTGCTTTCACATTTGATGGGTCATACCCAATTTTGAGCACCAATTCTTCTAGAGACTTAATCATGTTATCCTTTGCAAAAGAATATACTTTCTCCAGCTTTAATTGGGTCTGAACATTGTTCAGAGAAACCTGTAATTTGGCAGTAGTAGTGGAAGCATTGGCCAAGGTTTATAAAACCATCTCTCCAGTCTGCCTATGTAGATCCATCTGGTCAGCTGGATGTACAACCTTAGCATCAAATTCAAGTGTGGATCTTTTGTAGTCAGTGATTTCCTTTGAATGAGGTACTTGTGCCTGCAAAAAGGCCATGTACATTCTCCCCTTCTCTGTGTCGAAAGAAGAGATAAGCCTATGATGTGCTATTGATGTTTGTTTCTAGAATTGAGCATAAGTGTTGCTATCCAACCTCTCATTTTTCTTCTTAATCATATTGTATTTCTCAAAAATACTCAATTTTGCAGACCCTTGAGTTGGTTGATTGATCAATGAGGTGTCAGTCTGATTCTTGGATGAAGGAGTAGATGTGATCTATTGGCTGCTGTAGAAAAGAGATGACTTCTCTCCTTCGACCACTGTGGTAGATATAGTCTCTTCCTCTCTAGACTTGCCAGTTGTGTGACTGATCTTGGGCCTTTTGTGTAAACCTGGAACTCTTCCGATGACATTTCAGTGATTGAAGGTGAGGCATCCTTCCCGAGTCTTTTCTCCTTTGGTACCTATGGTGTAGTGGTTTGTGAGATGAGAGCTGGAGGAGACTGCGGTTCTGTGTCCTCTAGAGTGTTGGCCTCCCACTCTATTTGATTCGCAAATTTATCGATCTTTGTTTTGAGTGCATGAGCATATGGAGAACTTTTGTTCTTCGATATCATCTTTGCAATAATCCCACATGGATCATAGTGCCAGAGGAAACTGGTGCCAAAATTCATCTCCTTCAGTAGCTTGTCTGCCTCTTCCCCAATAGCTCAACTGTTGCAGATAAAGGATCCTATATGCCCTTTAATTCTCAATTGTTGTTTCTTCTTCAAAGCTACAAAATGTATTTCATCTGAGTTTATCATTTTCCTGATGTATTCGAAGGCAAATATCCTAACAGGAACATATCCGGGAAGTTTATAAGGAGCCAACTCACATCCATAAATTCTGATTTCCATGTGATTCTGATACAAATACCAGTCTCTAGTCTTGGCGAGGTCCGAGAGGTGTAAAATTCTTTGGACCTCCTCATTTATCCTCGGCTCTTGTCTACCGCTGAGCATGCTCACCACTAGGTGGTAAAACTACTCAATAAATTGTTTGAAATTAAACTCTGTGGAGTTTTTTCTAAGTAGCCAAGTCCAAGAAGTGACAGGCTGTGGTTTGTCATCCAGGTCCATTTTATGCATGGGGAAAGGAAACTTATGTGCTTGAAAGAATACGAACATGTAAGCTAGTATTGAAGAATATCGGAACATGCCCTCTGTGGGAAATTTGAACAACTGCTCATGCATGTTCTTTGTTAGGAAACTATTGTAGTCAAACTGGGTGGTGGATTTTTCTTCAGCAGATAAAATATATAGGAAACCCAAGATGGGCTCGTCCACCCATTTGTCTGAGAAATAACCGAGAAAAAAACATAATGATGAAATTATTTGGTTACCTTTTTCTGAAAACATGGAGGAATGGTAAGGGGGATTTTTCTTGGGGAATTGGGCATCCCGTGGGAGAAAAAGTTGAAAAAACTGCACTCTCTGGGGAAAAGACAGATTCTGGTACATTTCAGTTAGAACTTCAATGGTGAAAGGAGAGTGGGATTCAACTCTGGATATTTGCATCATTTGGTCAATGACCTTGGGTGTGATAGTGAAAAGGGTTTCTCTAGACGATGAAACAATGGCTCTCTAATCAGGAAGGTAATGCACCTGGCACTTGAGGGAAAAATTGGGAAAATGGTGGATTTGGGGAAACAGATACAGGGGGAGATTGGACTCCCAGAGCCCAATATCGTCACTTTGATGCAGGAAAGTTTCCCTAAATCATGAATGAAATTTGGAAAAGTCGAATTCACTCCTGGTCTCTAAGATCAGGTAATATTTGTGAGATAGCGGGATTCAGTCAATATCTACAGGAGGCGGGAGGAATGGATTTTCCCTGACCTCTAATTTCTTAGATTTTGGTGCCATCAATTTCCACTGGTACCTTCAAACTAAAACATAAACATTAGTAGGTGATTGCTATGGCTGGGTCACTGACTGAAACAATGAGGAAGGTGGGCTTCTGGTGAGCAGAGAGTGTGAGAAGTGTGAAAATGGTAGAGATGAGATTAAATTTGGGAGAACGGGTATTCGTTGGGCACGGGGAACAGGTTAGAAAACTAATGGATATGTTATCCTATATTAAATGGTCAATAGATCACTTGAGGTATGAGGTGGCAAGTGAAGGACGAGTGATGGGTGCACCAGGATGATGTGGAGGGCGATGACTAGAGGGTAGGTGAATGGGACATGACATGTGACAGGTGAATGGAGGGGAGAATGTTGACAGAGTAATGAGACGAGACTTATAAGAGGAGGTAGTGGAAAATGACATCATGAGACGACGAGGTAGTGGAGAATGATGTCATGAGGCAGAGGTGGTATAGTAATGCTGGTATGGCAGTATGTTGGAGGGGGGGGAATGCAGTAAAAGGTTTAGAGTGAGGGGGATCCAACACTATGGATTTGTGACACGTTAGGAAGGGGCCCATTGGGAAAAGTTCTCATATCAGACCCCCTCCCACCGTTAAAAGTAGAACTGTCAGGGGGGTCCAGAATCTATTTTCAGCCATAGATCTAAGTGCCGCTAGATCAACTATAGATCTATGCGTGCTCTTTAGTCTCCATATTGGACCCACCCATCCCCCACCGTTAAAGTTGGAATGATTGGGGGGGGGGGGGGCCCAAAATTTCCTGTCAACTGTAGATCTCAGCGTCGATGTATCCACCATAGATCTGTGCGCACTCCTTAATATCCGAGTGTGAATCAAAATGCACAACGAAAAATTAGGATAATGCTCCTTTGTGGATTTTGCACTGCTTCCCTTGCATTTTGTCACCATGGGGTTAGGAAACACACCTCAAACATCCAACTCATGAATTTTCATCGATCATCATGCATGTTTTATTGAAGAAAAACTGGCTAGCCTATGTTCTATCCTACCTACCTACACATTTAGCCCGGATTAAACTGTTGGACTAAGAAATTGCTCTATCCTGGGGATATTTGATCAAGATTAAACAATTTGATCAAATTTATTCGCTAACTAACCTATCTACTTGGCTAAGATTAAATATTTTAGCCAAGTCTTATTCACTAAACCTATCAACATAAATTCAAAGGGACCTAACCATGATTAAACTGTATGGATGAGTAATTATTATTGCATGGGGATTTTATCCATTTTCTTTTATGCTCTCTTTTATTCTTTTTCTTTTGTTTTTTTTTTTTTTTCTTCTTTTTCTTTTTTGGAAATAATTTGCAAGAATAAAATATTATTTCCAACCAAACGACATCAAGAGTAAAAATCTCGAGTCACTAGTTGATCCTATGAAATATAGGGTTATAACAATCTCAAAATATAGAATTACATTACAACAAGGGCTTACAAAAAGCCAATTTTGAAGACACTCCAAAAATCCGTTGCTCAAATGTAGAAGCAGAGTTTACCATTGAATTCCTTGTGAAATTATGAGAAAAATGAGTATAAAGTTGGCCAAATTATGAACAGGGGCCGAAAAGCCCTTTTTACATGTATAACGAGACTATCTGTCTCATACATGAAAAAATGAGATAATACTTTTACAAATGACCTCTAATCACAAAAAAAACTTCATATTCATAATCCTTGCGGAAAAATGAATCCAACAAGTATACACTTGCCTAGGTGTGGACAATATACCCTATGACATGCTTTTCCATGCAACACATAAACTTAACAAACTCGACACACACTTCGAGACACATAAATGTACTCTGCATATAAATTCATGCAGCTCGACATGTGTTCCTACATTGGAATGTGTTTGTTAGTCTTGGGAATTAATTCCCATTAAATAGGCCACAGGTCTTTATCCACCACGCGAAATGTAGGCAACTTATTAGTAAATCTAGAAGAATCTCAAAACAAACGGATGGTTTGGCCTAACAGTTAAACCGGTGGATAAATATAGCGGAGGTCGAGGGTTCTATTCCCCACTATTCTCCATTAGTTGGAATATTTTCTGGTTAAAATTTTAAATATCTGGTTATAAACCATATGTTATATGGTTTTCGTTGGAACCATTTGACATATGTTATATTAACAACCCTTGTAGATTATATGGTATATAGTGATATAACTAACCTCCATGTGAAACATTTGTTATCCCCCAGACGTTGTTAAAACATGGTAATATTACAATATTTATAACCAAGATCTATGGGTTGAGGGCTTAGGCCCTCAACCCTTTTTTCCATTGTTTAAACCTTTACCCAACAATAAAATAATGCGACTCCATATGTAGGTAAGCAATACCATGCAGGCGCAATGGTAAGGGGGGATTTGTGAAGGTTTATGGAGGTCACGGGTTTGACCCTCATCAACTCCATAAATTTTATTAAACCATACCAATATAGGCCAATGGGAGGCTGCCATGTGGTAGCCTCTCATTGGCTATCCTTTGCCACGTGTCGATAAATGATTCGTCCACTCGGAAGGTACAACTTGCCAACTCATCCTGCCAATTGTTTATGTCACATCACTACTATACAACCATGTCACACATTTTTCCCTTGCATTGGTGACACATGTCACCCTACTGACATTATCTTGTACCACGCTGATGTCATCCTTTGACTTTGCTTAGTTTGACCCGAACTTTGACCGCTTATAACTTTTGCATACAAACTCCATTTGACTTGTCGTTTGCATGGTTGGAAAGATAACGTCGATATATACACATTGATGTCATTTTATTGATCATTTGAGATGATTGAATTTTAATCTTTTATGGATCCCCTAATACCTTTGTGAGCATTTCAAACCCTTATGGACCTCTATGAGCGTTCCTTAGATCCTCATTGATGACACCTCCCCACTAGAGGACTTTTGGACCTACAAAAGTATGGATCATTCATAAACCAAGTGAGAATGATTTCACCTCACTTGTTTAGTATTATCCATCCAATCTTCTTAGATAACGAGCACCCGACTCACCATAACCATAATGAAGACTGAAACAACACTACTGACCAAGTTAACCATTCCCTTAAATTAAAAAACTCTACCATTCATTATTGCAATAGCCAACCATACTCCACTATTTAGTAATAAATTAAACGACAAAACTGAATATACAAATGTAAAAGAGAATGAACCATCAACATGTCTTCCCTTCTTAACAAGAACAACATCAACCATAGGACATGTTATGCTTTCAATCGTAGGCTGTAAAACTGGATACTGGATACTAGCATTAACTAGCATGTTATATGTAGTGACAACTGTCAAATTCATCTTCATATGATGAGCTCTCACAATGAACTCAATCCAATCCTTGAAAAGATGATACTTGTTCTCTTCCCTATATAAAATTTCCTTCCTATCATACATGTATGGAATTCCCAAAACCATCCCATAAATGTCAAGTGGAACAATGTCTAACTCTACCTCATCAATAAAACTAGATGTGATCATGAACAGTAACTTGCATTGCTTAGTTACCTGTGCCTGAGCATTATCACAAATCCAACCCAAAGGATATGGTCTCGAATGAGGCCTAGTTTCCAATCCCAACTTTTGAACAACTTTCTCTGAAACAAGATTCACTTGTGATCCACTATCAACAAGTGTATCAATCTTAGTGTGCTTTGAGATAAATTGTAAATGAAAAATGTATTTTACTTTCCTTCCATCAAGGATGTCTCTAGACTCTGCAGAAGAAGTACGTGAACAAAAACTTGCAAAAGAAGATTTACCTTTGATGCCCAAAGCTATAACCTTGGTTTCATTCTCAGAATCTGATCCAAGATCCTGCACTATGGTCGTGGCCTTCTGTTTACCCTTCCTAGGTTGAGCCCACTTTGGCGTCGATTCTGGATGCAACTTACAACAATGCTTCTCATCACGTCCTTTATTATCATAGTGAGAATATGTAGGATTCTTCTCTTCATCCTTATTTATTGTAGTTGTCTTCTCACTCTTCTCTTTTCCCTTCGACTGCTCCTCGAATTCATGTGGCTCCTCTGACACATCTTCAACAACATGTTTTCCTTTGATGGCTTCAAGAAGTGTAGCTTGTATTGATACTTCATAAATATTAGTAGGATTAAACATCAATATAGTATGGCAAATATATGAGTGCATACCACCAATATACTTTAGAAGAGTCTTAGGAGTATGTAATGGAATTCCCAAAGATAATTCCTTCTTCTTAAATTCTTGTGTATAAGCTTGAACAATTTTCCCTTTTCCTTGCCTTAGATGTTGCCAAGCAATCGTTGATGTTTTCATATAAGCTAATGGATAAAATTGCTTTCTTAATACAACAATAAACTCATTCTAGGAATAAATGATTTTACCATGTTGAATAAGATCAACGTGTGTCAGACTCTCCCACCATATAAAAGTTGTTCCACTCAGGCGAAGAGTAGCCAACTATATCCTTGAAGTGTCATGTATGAATTTTTGTACCCTACAATACACTTCAATCCACTTGACCAAATGATCCAACTTATCTACATTCAACTCTCCATCATAAGTAGGCAAATCAAACTTTACATCTAACTTTAATAAAGGTAGATCATGAGAATGAGAAGACTTCTCAGAACGATTTTTCCTCTTATGAGAAGAATGTTCACTTTCATCAGAAGAAGAAGATGATGATGATGATGATCAAGACGAAGAAGACCTTGGAGGTTTTTCACCTTCTCCATTAGCTACTTCAGTTTTTACCAATGTTTCAACTGGACCACCTTCATTTTGATGAGGAGTTTCTCTTTTCTTTTCTAGGTCTTCCCACAATTCTTTAACCATGGATGTTATCTCAAGGAACATTTTTCAGAACTCCTTATTGTCCTTAGAAAGAACATCTTCATGTTCCATTTATTTTCTTTGAGTGAAGCTCCTTGAACCAATTTCAAGGTAACTTGCAAGCTTTCCTTCACCTCACTTAGACTTGGACCTCATAAGCATTCACTTGCAAATAAATGTCAAGACTAGCTCTGATACCAACTTGATAAAAAAATTGTTAGATGTACAACTAAATCTTAAAGAAACATAAACATCCGACCAGATTCAGTAAACGAATATCCTTTGACTATTTGCAAAAACACACGTGAATATGCTTATTTGTCCATAAACTTCATTAATATTGATGAATAACTTTGCATATTTATGAGATAATACAATACAAAATAAAAGAACTCAAATTACATATATAAAAAACATAATTCACTTCATCTCCAAAATCCATTTAGATAGTAATATTGTTCTTCATCATCTCAAAATGTCGAATTACATTACAACAAGTGCATACAAAAAGCTAATTTTGAAGACACTCTGAAAATTCATTGCTCAAATGCAGAAATGAAGTTTTCCATCGAATTCCTTGCGAAATTCTGAGAAAAATGATTATAAATTCGGCCAAATTATGAACAGGGGCCGAAAAACCCCTTTTTACACGTATAACGAGACTATGTGTCTCATACATGACAAATTGGGATGAGTCTTTTACAAATGACCTTTGATCACAAAACATACTTTATATTCATAATCCTTGCAGAAAAAACGGATCCAACGAGTATGAACTTGCCTAGGTGTGGACAATGTACCCTATGGCACACTTTTCCATGCAACACATAAACTTAGCAAAATCAGCATGCACTTTGAGACACATAAATGCACTTTTGAAAGAAATTCATGCACCTCGACATGTGTTCATGCATTGGAATGTGTGTGTCAGTCTTGGGAATTTGTGCCCATTAAATAGGCCACGATCCTTTAACCACCACACAAAATTTAGGCAACTTATTACTAAATCTAGAAGAATCCTGTAACAAACAGATGGTTTGGCCTAATGGTTAAACCGTTGGCTAAATATAGCAGAGATCAGGGGTTCTATTCCCCATCATATTCCATTAATTGGCATATTCATTGGTTAAATATTTAAATATATGGTTTTCGTTGGAACCATTTGACATATGTTATATTAACAACCCCGTGGATTATATGGTATATAGTAATATAACTAACCTCTGTGTGGAATATTCGTTATCCCCCATGCGATGTTAAAACATGGTCATATTACAATATTTATAACCATGAGGTATGGGTCGAGGGCTTAGGCCCTCAACCCTTTTTTCCATCGTTAGTAAACCTTTACCCAACAATAAAATAATGCGGCTCCATATGTAGGTAAGCAATACCGTGCGCGTGTAATGGTAAAGGAGACTTTGTGAAGGTTTATGGAGGTCACAAGTTTGACCCCCATCGACTCCATAACTTTTATTAAACCATACCAATATAGGCCAATGGGAGGCTTCCATGTGGAAACCTCTCATTGGCTATCCTTTTCCACGTGTCGATAGACAAGTCGTCCACTTGGAAGGTACGACTTTCATCTCCTGGTGCCAAATGTATATGGCACATCACTGTTGTGTGACCATGTGCCACATGTCACCCTTGCAGTGGTGACATGTGTCACCCTGCTGATGTCATCCTTTGAGTTGACCTTTGACTTTGCCCAGTATGACCCAAACTTCGACCGCTTATAACTTTTGCACACGAACTTTGTTTGACTTGTTGTTTGTGCCATTGGAAAGATAACGATGAGATTTACACATTGATGTCATTTTTTGATAATTTGATATGGTCGAAATTTGAGATTTTATGGATCCCCTAGGACCTCTGTGAGCATTTCCGACCCTTCTAGACCTCTGTGAGCATTCCTTAGATCCTCCTGGATAACTACATCATGTACATTTATCCTTCTAGATCCTCATGTAGGAATATTTTCTTCACATCCATAAGCTCTACTTCAAAATTAAAAGTAGTAGCAATAGATAAAAGAAATCTAATTGAAGTTAACTTGACAACAGGAGAAAAAATCTCACCAAAGTCAATTACCTCTACCTGAAACTAACCTTTTCCTACTAACCGAGCTTTATATTTCTCCACTTTTCCTTCTGCATTCAAATTCTTCGTAAAAACCCATTTTATTCCAATGTGATTTCATCCAATTGACAACTCCACTAGATCCCAAGATTCTTTCTTGTCCAAGGATGTCACTTCTTCTACCATGGCCTTTTTCCAGAGTTTTCCATCCTATGAATCCACTGCCTCCCTAACAGTTCTAGGATCATAATCAGTAATAGACAAAGAAAAATTTGAACGGAAATCAGGAGAAGTATACCTTTTTGGTTTCCTTCTTTCCCAAACAGATATGCTCAATACTGGAGTATGATGATCTTATTCTTCTGTAGAGTCTGATTCATCATCCTTCAACTCAAACTCTATTTTCTCTGGTTCTTCCTTCCTTGGTAGGACTTCTTGTTTGACAACATATTTGATTTCTCTAAATACCATATCTTGAATATACACTCTCTTCTTAGTTTATGGGTTCGAAAACCTATAACCTTTTAGACCATCTTTATACCCAATAAAGATACACTTTTCAGCCTTTTTATCTAGCTTACTTCTATTTTACTTTGGAAAATGAACATAGGAATCAAAACCAAATACATTGAGATGTGTGAGTGAGGGTTTATTACGATTCCATACCTCATGTTGATTATTTTCATCCAAAACTTATGAGGGTGATCGATTGACCATGCAACATGTATCATCCACTTCCTCTACCCAAAATACCTGTCCTAACTCGACACCATTTATCATGCACCTTGATTTTTCAATCAACATTCTGTTCATCCTTTCTGCAAATCCATTCTGTAGAGGTGTACATGGAGTAGTATTCTTCCTTGATATTGTAATTCTTACAAAATTCTTTGAATTCATTTCTGCAAAAATCTCCACCAATATTCATCCTCAACACCTTAATTATTTTCTCTATTTGATTCTCCACAATAGCCTTAAACTCTTTAAACCTGTCAAAGACTTCAAATTTATTCCTAAGGAAATAAATCCATGTTTTCCTTGAGAATTCATCTATAAATTAGACATATTACACAAATTTTCCTAGTGATGGAACTGAAACAGGTCCAAACACATCACTATGCATCAACTATAAAATTATATATGTCCTCGATGCACTAGAGGGAAATCTTACTTGATTCTTCTTCCCATATACACAATGTTCATAGAAATTAAAATCTAGAGATAAGTTAGACATACCTTCAACCAAACCTTTACCTTGTGGTAGTAGAAGTCCCTTCTCTCCGATATGTCCCAGTCTTTGATGCCACAACATAGTCTTTTCTCCAGAGACTATAGGAGGGTTTTGTTCTTCAGCTCCAATCTCAGGAAAAATGGAACTATTGCACCCATCACTAATAGTGCTTCCCTACAACTTATACAAAGTACCAATCCAAAATAACTTAAGCAACACCATTTCCCCTCTAACCATCTTGCGTGTTTTTTTCTCAAACATTGTTTTTACCCTTGTATCATCCATTTTTCTTACAGAAATCAAATTTTTGGCCAATCCTGGGATGCGTAGAACACCAGGGAGTGTTATAATCCTTCCATCCACAAGATTCAACTTGAATTTTTCTCATCCTATGATTTTGGTTGTCAATTCATCACCTAAGAAAACATCACCTCCATCATACCTTTCATATTTTCAAAACCACTCCCTGTGAGGAGTCATATGAAAGGATGCACCTGAGTCAAGTAGCCATGCCTCATGATATGCATGTGTGCTTGAATAAGACAAGTACACATCCCCTCCTTCTTCCATGGAGGTTTTTTCTTCTGTAGAAGGAGCATCCTCAGAACCATTCCCTCTCTCAACACTTTTGGATCTACATTTCTTCTTGTAGTGCCCTTCTTTTCCACATTTCCAACATACCTTTACAATTTTTTTGGGATATTTAGATCTTCCCTTAGATCTATATCTCCTACTTGAGGACTTAGATCTATTTCTTTCCTAGTAGCATCCTCTTGCAAATAATGCATCTGCGCTCTGCCATTCCATTTTATTCCGCCTCATCTTCTTCGACAACAAGAATGAGACCACATCATCAAAACTTAAAGTAGTTGTATTACTACTTATGGCCACAACTATATTATCCCATGATTCTGGTAAAGAGATCAATAATCTGATACACTTATCTTCATTAGAAATATTAATATCAACATATAATAACTGACTTACCACTATATTGTAGGTGTTCAAATTCTCTGTCACCAAATATTCATCTTTCATCCTTAGGCTATATAGCTTCTTCCGCAGGAACAATTTGTTTACCAGGGACTTAGACGGATACATAGTCCCCAACTTATTCCATAAATCCTTAGCCTTAGCTTCCCTTGACACATTCAGTAATACCGAATCTGAGAGACACAACTAGATTGTGCTCTTCGCCTTCTGCTCCAAATTTTCCTAGCCTTCTGCTGACATTATTGTAGGTGCAGTACCTAGATCCACGATGATCCATTGATCTTTGTTGACCAAAAAATATTCCATATTAAGCTTCCACAGCTAAAAACTTTTCCCATTAAATTTCTCGATCTCTATTTTCGAATTTCTCACCATTTCCTTTCACCTGAAGAATCAATACCGCATATCTCCGACTATAATAAAGCTTATCAAAGATCCGAGACAATACCTTAGCCACAAAGGAGTCCCCCTGAAGCCAATAAAAGATTAGATACCAAATGTAGATTTTAACCTTGTACAATAAATTACTCTAAATTAATTCTTAATGAAAGAATAAAAGATACATTGGCACACACACAGACATTACACAGAGATTTTAACCCTGGAAACCCAAACCGAGAAAACCAACAACCTGTTTAGAGCCACACCTCAAATATTCCATTCATAATATCATCATTGTTTAAAATACAATATATATAGGATCATGTGGCATCCAAACCCCTAATCAATTGACCTAGATTAGTCAACAACCCTAATTCCTTTAGCCAGAATTAGAAAACCATCGGTGAAAACCATGAGCCAAAAAACCACCAAAAGAAGACGCAAAAAACACCAAACCAGAGTCATGCAAAGAATATAAGACATATCCAACATTCTCAAAATTGTTGTTTTCTTTGCATACATGGGATTATAGTGTTACATAGTCAACAATCCAAGGCAATGTTGATAAAAATATATGAATTATCTTACTCAAGCATTTTCGAATCTTGCCTGGCTAAGACAAGATAGTCGGGAATATCACCCTATGTTTTATAGCCTCAAAAACATTTTCCCAATCCACAAGTATTAAGTACAAGAGTTTAGGCTGACTTTTTTATGAAAAGAGTGTTCCAAAATAACATAAAAAATTTAAATAATTTTCTGAAAAATATACATATTACAGAAAGTATATGTGGAGATCAAAAAACAAAAGTAACCAAGTCACAGATACACACAAATGAGACATAATAACAATAAATATTTATTTCATTCCAAGAAATACTAGTATATTTGTCTTTGCAAAATCCCTATGAGGGCATGGACCAAAGTCTAATTTAGATATCCCCGATGAAAACCATACAAAAGGACTCTGACAAGAAGTAAAAACTAAACTTTATAATCTGGATCATCTTGCCACGGACTACTACCAATTTGACTCTGCACAATATCCTTTATCATCTATGAAACTTAATCAATAAGCATACATGTATACACAGACTATCAAAGATAAATCAACACCTCTGAAACAAGCATATGAATGATATGGTTCAACTTTGAACCTTGTTGTCTATAATAGGACCCTGCTGCGAAAAAGAGAATTAAGCCTTTAATGAACTCAAGAATGAATGAAAATTGAAACTATCTCATGAAAATAAAAGAACAAACCTTAGTCTTTCTTTCTCCTTCTATTCTCCCCTTGCTCTTCCTTCTCATTTGGCTTTTATGCATTCCAAATAAGTTGAGGTAGTTCAACTACTTTCTTTAGTTAAGTTAGTTAAACTTAACTAATTTTATTTTAGGAGAAGTAATAATAATAATAATAGTTAACGGTCTTTATTTAATAATAACTAAGTAGGTGGGACCCCTAGTGACTCACTTCCTTTATTCTTTACAAAAATAAACACAATTAGATAATCATTTAAACACATGCTGCCTTGATGCTCCCATAAATACTTCCAAAATTTGAATATTAAATATCAGAAATAATTCAAATCATATCCAAAAATATGTAAATATCCACATTATCCAGAAAAATAGCTTGTTGTCCAAAACTTTTTGCAGACCACTGTCTTCAACAACTCAATCATAAACACATAAATTAAAACCCATACTTGCCACTTTGAGAGGAAATCTTTCTTCTATCACTGTTGTCCCCTTTGGAATTCCCAGAAGTAGCCTTTGGTTGATTTGAACCTTGAGGCTTAATCTCACTAATAACACGGGAACAATCGTCCTTCATATGCATACAGGAGGACATTGATTTTGAAGAGTCATTTGAAGGAGAGGAAGGGGAAGCAATAACTTTACCTTTATCTTGCACATGGGGGACATCGGTTTTAAGCCATTTGCTAGCATGAGAGGATTGAACAAGTGAATGCATAGGGGAAATTTAAACATTAGGATTTATAGGTGGTGGAGGGGGTAATGAAAAATTGGGCTAGCCACGATGGTGAGAGACTGTCGGATTGACAATATCCTTCCATCCATCATTTGTAGGAACTTCTAGTTGCAAGGACACATGAGGAGGCACATGAATACCAGAGAGGCTAGAAGGGAGTTCTCTCTGGTCTAGGATGCACTATTCCTTGTCTGATCCAGTTGAAGAACCCAGCTTGAAACAACTGGTTTAACTCCTTGGGGTCAACATCAAAATGATTTGAGAATCTAGGCCTTCTAGGCCCTCTGTTCCAGTTACCTCTTCCTCTATTATATCTGTCGTGGATGCCCCTACTGAAGAAACTCATCCTATATGCAACAATTCATGAGTAACTATCCCTTAACATACCATATGTGTCATTATGCTCGCATGAAATAAAATTTGGCTCATAAATTGACAAGATACCCATGCAAATCAATCCATAATAAATTATTTAATAATTTCCAAGGGATCAGGGGTTGGATAGGGTTCATGGGACATCTGGAAGGATTGTAATGAGAGAAAAAGTGGTAGCATGAGAGGGGAAAAATACACGAGTACTGTTGAACAGTTCATTAAATAATTTAACTGTGCAATCAATACCAAAAATATCAGTTGCAATCTATTTCTATGTCATATCTTTTGTCATTGTTATACAGAGTTTTTAATTTATTTTATAGAACATAGCATGTAAAAATGAAATTGGGATTATGAGGGGGTATAATGAGAGAAAAAGTGATAGTATGAGAGGGAATAAAATATGGATATTGTTCATAAAAATAAATAAAATCAAACAACAACCATAACTCTGTTCATACCTCATAATCCAATAAGCATTCACTTTTAAAACCAAAGCCATTTAACTGTCACTTATTTACTTAATGCTTGCTGAATTCAACAAAACAATTCATATGCCCATAATACTCAATTATAGCAGCCCTTGCATCTATACAATATCTATAATAACGGTCACGATAAAAACATTGCTATTTTATGATAACATAATAATTCGTTGAGCCACAGTCATTCATCTTCCACTGCTAAGTCCCTTAAAATCAAATATAAATATGCACAGTGATTCTAGCCATCCACATCAAATATTTATTCCTTAAACACAAATAAGCATAGGTCCAGTATTAACCACCATTTGTCAACTTTCCAAACAATGTTTGACACAATCCACTGGGCATTAAAACACATAATCGAGCCCCAATTCAATCACACACATGTATTCATCCAGTATAATAAACATAAGTATTGATTCAAAGTAACATTCAACCAATAACATGCAACTTTGAGCCAAATCTTTTTTTATATTAAACATGTATACACTTCTTTTAAAAGAAATTCCCAATGAGAGACAAAACCAAATTGTGACCACGGAGAAACAAAACCAAATCGTTCCCAATGGACCAAGCACACACAAGTGTCTCTTTTACCCTTGACAAGATTGAAACAAGACCAATATTGTGTTTAGGGTTTAACACAACAAAGGAAGTAAGAATGAATAGCTCGACCACATGAGAAAGTGCTCAGGGACGCAGACAACTCGTGCCCTTTTAAAATCACCACAGACACATAAAATTTAACCAAAAAAACTTGACAGTGAGGGTTACCAGAAAATAACAGTCAGCCACCTCCAATGGATAACGAGAGAAGAAAACTCTTAAAAACACTGTGGAAAGAATGCCCGAGCATAACTCGTGGCTAACCAAACATATATACAAGATTTCATTTAAATTTCAGGGTGATACCAAACCCAACTATGCAATGCTTCCAAAAACAACTATAATGAGGGAAACACCATGATACATAACAGCTCAGGGCTCGGCCAAAACATGGCAAGAACAATCCAAATCTTAACATCTTGTAGTGCAACTCAGAGGAGCGAAACATATCAACCATCGAGATGAAAAGGAGTGATAAAACTTAACACCAAGACTGGTTGTAAAACCCATGCACCAAAACTCAAAGCTTTGCTCAACCATAATCATAATTTTCCACAGAGAGCCAGACTAAAAAAAAACCCAAGCTAACCGGACATGTTTTCAACCAATAAATCAATGCACATTCTACACACAACAAAGAATATCCATTCCTCTTCTTCAAAAATCCAACAGTCTAGAGTATTCACAAAAGAAACCATAAGCACAACACTGATACACAATACACTTAAGAAAAACACATACCTCAAGCAATTCTGAGCCAAAATTTATTCATAACACAAAGGAACCATCATGGATGGAAAAAAAAGGAACCATACTTGGAAAAACTTGCTCGAGGGGAAGATTTAGATTGTTTCCTTCTTTCACAAACAAAAATCACGGAGCATCAACAACCACCATAAATAAAAAACCAAATGCAAGTATGGCTAGGGTGACTGGCTTGAGGGTTGTTTGAATGACGTGCACTAAATGAAATTCTCTTTCTTCCTGAGCCTCATTCAATTCGACGTACAAGCCAACCAATTCACCATAACATTAACCATTAAATCAAACAAATATCCCATTTCTATATCCATTACATAGTGCACCACCCTAAGACATGTCAAAAAAATTTAACAACAACAATGTGCTATAACATTACCACATATGCCTCACACATAAATTTTAATCAAAGCACATAAGTTTAGCAACACGGGTCTATACACCCTTCTTTTGTCACACTTACATATAACCTTAGGGCTTGAGTATAGTCATTTTTTCCTTTTGTTTAAGATCCCATATCATCCTTTTGTTTAAGATCCCATATCATCCTTTTGTAAAAAAATCATATGTAAAATAATCAATTGATGTCTAATGCAACGTCAAAATATAATTTGTAATCATAATCCTTTTATCCATAGTACAACCATAATTTGCGAGTGACCATCAAAACCATCTAGCCATGAAACAATTAACCAACCATCTTATGTCATCATAACGATTAAAACCATGAATTGAATCATCCACTGTAGAAGACTATGTTGACATCATTATAACAAAAAACACAAATATAAGTGCAACACATCCATCATAGCGCCACTAGTCTAAAAGGGGGTCCCACCTACTAGTTTATTATTATTATTATTATTATTATAGATAAATAATAGAGCTTGGCAAACATTTGCAAGCAGTATTCATCGTTGCGATCTTAAGCATCAACAAACTGACAACTCCACAAGGAAATATGTTTCCAACATATTAATAACTCAGATTGTCTGGTTTCGTAGACCAGGTGAACATTAGATCAAGGAAATAGACATCAAAATGATTATGCAACATGGGGAAGTGAGCGGTTTAAGGGGAAAATGCTTTGGGGTTTTGGGAATAACTCATGGAAAGTGTTACATATGAGGGGGCCTATCCATGTATGCATAATCATTCGATTAATCATAGAGAAAGAATTGTTGGCTTCAAGGATAAAAAAATTCTGGTGTGCTCTTTTGAATCTCGGAGTGGAGGGAAGAAAAGGGAAGCAGAAATAGGGACAAAAACCAACTATATTATCTAACAACAACACTGAAGCAGATAACAATTTAAATGATGTCTTCAAGGGGGAAAATTATATTAATAACTGTGTAACCCGATTGTTATTGATTAACAATACTTGCAGAATCGCATCGCTGTGGCAAAATTGATCCAAAATTTTATTTCTGACAAGAAAAGAAGTCAATAAAATAAATAAAACAACATAAAGAAACATCAACAAAGAAAAATCAAAACAATGAAACAAAACTATAATACAAGAACAATTACATACAACATTTAAGATTTCAAGTTGGTTCCACATAGTGTTTTAAGTGTGAACCGTTGGTGATATAGGAAAACAACCACTCTTCCAAGTCCTTTAGAATATAAGAATTTGCGCCCAGGACAAAAGTGATTTTAAAAGGACCCAACCATAACTTTTGGAACTTTGAATGCCTTCCTCTACCAGCATGAGTTGTATCCCACATCAATACTTTCTCATTAACCTTAAATTTGACAACCTTTGTACTTTTATTGAAATATATTTTAACAATTTATTGTCTTCTCCTTATGTTATCCAAGGGAAATGTCCTTTGTTCTTATAAAGCCAAGAGTGCATTTATCCTTTGAGATATATTGGAAGAATTTAATTCTTCAACCTGTAGCATCATCCTTAGAGAAGAAAGTTCCAACTTGGTATTAAGAATGGCTTCTTTACCATAAACAAGTTGGAAAGGAGTGCAACCAGTGCTCACCTTGGTGGTAGTGCGATATTCCAAAAGGGTGTAAGTGAGGAGAGTGTTCCATTGACGAGGCTTAGCTTCAATGAGCCTCTTGATAATTCTAACTAGATTTTTGTTAGTAGACTCGGCTTGCACATTTCCTTGAGGATAATAAGTTGATGAGGTAAAATGTTTAACCCCTAGTTTAGCTGGAAACTCAGTCAACTTATCAGAAATAAAAGTGGGACCGTTGTCTGTAATAATTTCCAAAGGAAGGCCAAATCTGGAGAAAATATTACTTTCAAGGAAAGAGATCACCTGCTCATCTTGTGAATGCTTAAGTGGGACAACTTCAGTCGATTTTGTAAAATAGTCTGTGGATGTCAAGATAAAAACTTGCCCTGCTGAAGATGGAGGATTAATAGGACCAATAAAGTCCAGACCCCATTTTGAAAAAGGAAATTCAGGTAGGACAGGTTGTAAAGGCATGGAAGAAAGACGTTCTTTCCCAGTGAACTTCTAACACTTTTCACAAGATCTTGAAAAATTATAAGAATCGGAAAAAATTGAAGGCCAATAGTACCCTTTCCTGATAATATTAAAAGCAATAGTTTTAGCAGAAAAGTGGCCTCCTACATGAATAATAGAATCTGAAGATTCATGGGTCTCTTGTAATAATTTTTGTTCTTTCTCATTATTCACACAATGAAGTAACATACCATCGACAGATCTTCTAAACAATAATTCTCCTAAAATGACATATTTGGAAGATTCAAGACAGAGCCTTCTCCTTTGATGAGTATCTAAATTGTTTGGACACCTATGATTTTGCAAGTAATACACTAGATCCTTGTACCAGGGATGTTCAACTACAAAAAGGGTTTGACTATCAATATAAAATGGTGCTGACAAAGAGCTATCTTGTTCATCAATTTCTTCACTTGCTTCTTCATGTTGAGATAAGTGAAGGGATAAGTCACGTCACTTAATGTTTTTAGAAGTCATGATAGTTAAATCATGCTCCTGGATCTTGGAAAGCCAATGTGAAAGCTTCCCTCAAAGATAAGTCTATGAGAGCAAAAACTTAACAACAGGTGAAGGAACTTTTACCAGCGTGTGCTTACCTAAGATAAAGTAGTGAAAATTTTCAACAACTTTAACAAGAGTGAAAGCATGTTTTTCAATATAAGAATATTTGAATTCATCATCTGACAATATTTGACTCATGTAAGCTATTGGTTTTTCGTTAACTTGGACATCACATTATATGAGGATAATAGAGACTGCTTCCTCTATCGCATTAGTGTATATAATAAATTCTTTCTCAAAATCCGACTTCACCAAAACCAATGCAAAACTGATTTCCTTATTAATCCTTACAAAAGAATTTTCGACGTCATTATTCCAAGAAAAGGAAATATCTTGCTTAAGAATATTGTGAATTGGTTTTACCATTACAAAAAAATTAGGAACAAACCTACGGACAAAGTTGATAATACCCATAAAGGCTTGAACCTCCTTTTTGGAAGTAGGGGCAGGAATATTTAGGATAGCAACAATCCTTTCAGGATCTATGCCTATTCCTGAATCATAGACAATGTGGCCAAGGAGATTTCCCTTGGTAATGTCGAAGATATACTTGGAGGGATTTAAAGAAATGCCAAATTTCCTGCATCACATGAGAATCTTTCTAAGATGACCAAAATGATCCGATCGATTATTTGAATACACAGTTAAGTTATCAAGATAAATATGAATAATTTTTCCGATCAGATCGTCAAAAGCTATCTGCATATCTCTTTGGAAAGTGGCGTCTGCATTAGATAATCCAAAAGGCATGCATTGATAAGAAAATGTGCCCCATCATGTAATAAAAGTGGTTTTATATTTATTTTTTCTTTTTACCTTGATCTGGTTATAACTAGAAAAATCGTCAAGTAAGGACATCATCTGTGACCCTGCAACTAGCTGCAAAATCATTTCCATATTAGGGAGATGAAAATGGTCTTTTATGATAGCTTTATTCAATGCACATAAATCAATGCACAATCGGATCTGACCATTTGTTTTCTTAACGAGAATCAAATTGGAAACCCACTCAGAATACTTAATAGGGAAAATTATCCCAGCCTTCAAGAGTTTTTCCAACTCCTTCTGAATAGTTGCTTCAAGTGCAGGGTTAATGGGTCTTTCTCATAAGACTAAGAAAAAACATCTTGAAATTCACGAAGTAACTCAATGAACTTCAATTTTTCTTCATCAATACATTGGGCACCTATCTTAAGATTCTTTGGAAAATCGGGTGTTCCAATGTTCAAGGAAATGGTTTCAACTAATTTCCTTTTCGACTCCTCTTCTTTAAGTTTTTATTTTTTTCCTACATAACTTGATGAAAATGAACTTTCCAGAGGAGTCAGTCCCTTCAAAATTTTATTGTCTTCCATGGATATAATCTCCTTGGGCTTATATGGTTCATTTTGTATGAAAGCACAGATGCTCTCATGACTAGGGAAGACCTACCATGAATTTACATTTTCATGGATATGAGGATGTTACAAAGATTCAAAAGTGCAATTAGTTCTTTGTGGAAAAAATTTCCAAGTAGGAGAGGCTGCAAAAATAGCTATCCTATCAACCATTGAATTCAGTTCCCTTTTAACACGAGTGATGTTAAATTATAGAAAGTTTGAGATAAGTTCCCAAACAATTTGGGTGTAGCATTTCATTAACTTGTTTCTAGGAGAATATATCTTATTTACAAGGTTTACAATAAGTTCAGAGTCCCCAAAAAATATAAGGTGACCACAACCTAAATTATAGGCATTTTCAATGCCTAGCAGTAATGCTTCAAATTCAGTGATGTTGTTTGTGCAAGCAAACTATAACCTATAGGAAAATTTGTGAATTTTACCTACAGAAGAGCACAAGATAATTCCATCTCCATTTCCTTCATTGGAGCATGAGCCATCAAAGTGCATATGCCACATCCCATCCTCTAGGTCGATTTTTTCCAAGGTAGTGTTATCCTCATCGACAAAGATGGAGTACACTCCTAGGTCCTCTTCGATATAATTTACATTAAGTTGTGGTATGATTTCTACATAAGGTGAAATTATTCCCTCCCTTAGGACTATGATGTTCTTCCCATTCCAATGAAAATATAAGTGTGGCCTGATGAGTGAGAGGTATCCACTTGTCAAAGCTTGCCAGTCTCTTCCTAAGATGATTGAATAATTACTCACTGGCATGTCGATTACCTGAATATTAAGGGTTGTCCTTATTTTAGGATGTGCACACAAAAACAAGGCCATGTCCTTGATATCACCTATGGTCGATTGTTGTAAACTATTATAAGATAGCATGCTTTTGGCCTTTTCATTTGTACAAGACAAGCTTAGATCTTCCATAATAATTTTCAACATTACGCTTGGGACCGAACCGTCGTCAATCAGACAACAATGGGATATTTTTTCCATAATCTTTACATAAATGAAAAATGGAGGATTTTTTACAGGGTGTCTAAAACT
This sequence comes from Picea glauca, assembly GCA_000966675.3. Classification (NCBI taxonomy): domain Eukaryota; kingdom Viridiplantae; phylum Streptophyta; class Pinopsida; order Pinales; family Pinaceae; genus Picea; species Picea glauca. Next base: position 368,130 of record JZKD02S1757441.1, on the reverse strand, counting down.
ATTTACACCTACTTGATTTGCATTTGAGTCCTCTTCATCTACCTCATCAGAGAGATTGGCTACGGTGGAAGTTTTCCTTCCATGAAAATTTTCAAATGCTTTTGTTGCTTAGGGACGACAACCGTGTCCAGGAGATTAGCATCGGCCTTAATCTTATCCAATTGATTGAGAATATTGTATTTGGAAGAGGGAAAATGGGAGGGAGTTCCTTGACTATCCAGATTTTTAGTAACTTGTACTGTAGCAGCTGGTGAAGATGAGCTTGGGATAGAAGAAGTACAAGGGGGATCATATTTTCCTTTTGAAGCATAGGTTTTATTCCTAGTGTTTATGATCATGACATCCTCTAGTTATGGGAAATCTAGAACAACAATGGTAGTTTCAATCCTTTTACCAAATATTTTATCTATGGCACTCTTATTTACCTCACAAGTACTTTCCTCATGGTGTTCCTCACAAAAGTTACACCAACTATGAAGGCATGATGGCTTTAGGATGAAAGTTTTTTCATTAGGATTCCTAAAGGGTGGTGAAGAAAAAGATGAGGCCCCAAGGGTAAGTGAACGGACATTTCCTTTTCACTCATATGCTATTATTTGGTTATTCATATCGTGTACAAGCTATAAGAGGGTGGACATGTTCGTTTGTTTAATTGAGTCTCCCTTGGGAAGACATGTTCTTTCAATCTTCTCTTCATACTCTAGACAAGTATGAAGAGCAGAACCAAGATTGTCAATAGCCTTTTCTTCAACCCTATGAAGGTAGGGGGAAGGTAGAGCATTATAGTAATGCATAAAACCAACTTAGTTATGAGGGCGAATAAGTTCAGGAATTTGGTTATATAACTCAGTGAAACGTAAGTTGAAAGACTTGATAGTCTCACCGTCTTTGTACGCAATGTTATTATATTCCCATAATTGTTTAGTTGGGCTCTTAGACAATTTGAACCAGTAAAATAACTCCTACCAAGTGGAAAGAATCTTGGGAGGAAGATCAAATAAATCTGTTGTTGCTTTCCCTTCAAGGGAATTGACAAATAAGCACATACATGTATCATTGCCATTGTCTCCTATGTTGTGATGGACATTAGAAAATGCCACCAAGTGTTCATTCGTAGTGACCGTGTTATTTCTTGAAAACCTAGGGAGATTCTCTTTGAATTTTGGAAGTGGGAGAGTAGCAAGTGATAGGTTCAGAGGAGAGGATACATGCCACAGAATAGTAGTAGCATATTTCTTCAAATTGAAAGAGTCCATACTTCTTTATTACCTTAGTGGGGTTGGTATTATATTGGATAGGCACTTGATGGTGATACAATCTACCAATCACTGACAAGGATGAAGGTTGAGATGACGAAGCACCTCTAGTGCCACCAGAGCCACCCACAGATGTCATCTTGTGAATGATGGGTAAGGGAGAAAAAGATGAGTTGGTTGAATAAAAAAAATTTCTCCTTATAGTACCTTGTTGGGTTGACAAAACAACATTTCTTCTTTCTATTTCAGCAATAGGGTTGATCTCAGGTGATAAACCTATTTTTCTCCTAGAGATGTGAGGGTTTAAGGACATGAAAAGAAGATCAAAACTTGAGTAAAAATAAAGCTATGGCTGATTCCTAGGCTATCTTTGTCTAGAAAACCAATGTTCTTAGACACTTATGTCTTGTTCAATCACTGCCCACGAGTGTTCAAAATCAACCTGGGTGTTAGTGGTTTCTAAGATGGTATTGAATAAGGTTAAAGAAATGATGGTCTGGTCTTTAAGACTGGGCTCAATATTGGGTTGCCTTGTAACAGGTACTGTCATGAAGGAAAACAAACAGTCAAAGAATCGAAAGAAGAAAATTTTTCAATGATAATCACGCATACAATCAACTAGAGAGATATGGAAGATCTCCCCAGTATGGTCGCCAAATAAATATTGAAGAAATGATATGAATTATCTTACTCAAGAATTTTCGAATCTTGCCTGGCTAAGACAAGATAGTCGAGAATATCACTCTATGTTTTATAGCCTCAAAAATATTTTCTCAATCCACAAGTATTAATTACAAGGGTTTATGATGATATTTTTTTATGAAAATAGTGTTGCAAAATAACATAATTTTTTTATATAATTTTCTGAAAAATATACAGATTACAGAAAGTAAATGTGGAGATCAAAAATAAAAAGTAGCCAAGTCACAGATACACAAAAATGAGACAGAATAGAAATCTTCTTTATTTCATTCCAAGAAATCAAAGTATCTTTCTCTTTACAAAATCCCTGTGAGGGCATGGAACAAATTCTAATTTAGGTATCCTCGATGAAAACCATACAAAAGGACTCTGACAAGAAGTAAAAACTTAACTTTATAATCAAGATTAGCTTGCCACAAACTACTACTAATTTGCCTCTGCGCAATATCCTTTATCATCTATGAAACTTAATCCATAAACAAACAAGTATACACGCATTATCAAAGATAGATCAACACCTCTGAAAAAAGCATCTGAATGATATGGTTCAACTTTGAACCTTGTTGTCTACAATAGGACCTTGATGTCAAAAAGAGAATTAGGCCTTTAATGAACTCAAGAATGAATGAAAACTGAAACTATCTCATGAAAACAAAAGACCAAACCTTAGTCTTGCTTTCTCCTTCTATTCTCCCCTTGTTCTTCCTTCTCATTTGGCTTTTATGCATTCCAAATAATTTGAGGTAGTTCAACTACTTTCTTTAGTTAAGTTAGTTAAACTTAACTAATTTTATTTTAGGAGAAGTAATAATAATAATAATAGATAAGGTTCTTTATTTAATAATAAATAAGTAGGTGGGACCCCTTGTGACTTTTATTCTTTACAAAAATAAAAGTAAAAACATTCTCATAAGACTAAGAAAAAACATCTTGAAATTCACGAAGTAACTCAATGAACTTCAATTTTTCTTCATCAATACATTGGGCACCTATCTTAACATTCTTTGGAAAATCGGGTGTTCCAATGTTCAAGGAAATGGTTTCAACTAATTTACTTTTCGACTCCTCTTCTTTAAGTTTTTATTTGTTTCCTACATAACTTGATGAAAATGAACTTTCCAGAGGAGTCAATCCCTTCAAAATTTTATTGTCTTCCATGGATATAATCTCCTTGGGCTTATATGGTTCATTTTGTATGAAAGCACAGATGCTCTCATGACTAGGGAAGACCTGCCATGAATTTACATTTTCATGGATATGAGGATGTTACAAAGATTCAAAAGTGCAATTAGTTCTTTCTGGAAAAAATTTCCAAGTAGGAGAGGCTGCAAAAATAGATAACCTATCAACCATTGAATTCAGTTCCCTTTTAACACGAGTGATGTTAAATGATAGAAAGTTTGAGATAAGTGCCCAAACAATTTGGGTGTAGCATTTCATTAACTTGTTTCTAGGAGAATATATCTTATGTACAAGGTTTAAGCCACAAATATTCTCATAAGACTAAGAAAAAACATCTTGAAATTCACGAAGTAACTCAATGAACTTCATTTTTTCTTCATCAATACATTGGGCACCTATCTTAACATTCTTTGGAAAATCGGGTGTTCCAATGTTCAAGGAAATGGTTTCAACTAATTTCTAGGAGAATATATCTTATGAGGAGGCACATGAATACTAGGGATATTTTGAGGCTGGAAGGGATGTCTCTTTGGCCTAGGTTGCACTATTCCTTGCCTGATCCAGTTGAAGAATCCAGCTTGAAACAAGTGGTTCAATTCCTAGGCGACAACGTCAAAATGAAATGAGAATCTAGGACTTCTAGGTCCTCTATACCAATTACCTCTTCCTCTATTATTTCTAGTGTGGCTTCCCCTGTTGAAGAAACTCATCATGTATGCAACAATTTGTTAGACAACTGAGAGGGGGGGGGTGAATCAGTTGTTACCGTGCATAAACAATTATGGTTCTTTTAAAAACTCTTTGCAGAAACACTGAATGATGATCACAATAATTCAGGGAAATAAACACTGGCACATTCAACATCAGTCACATTTATGAGAAACACATAGACATATATTTTC